>CALNHX010001887.1:0-201053 GCA_940337035.1 Agriotes lineatus | reverse complement strand
ATATGTGATGGGACTTCCGCCGCTACAGTTTCTCCGTTAACATTAAACTGCAGCAGGGTCGTTTCAGAAACCATGATTTTCGCGCCTTTCTAGGTTATATTTACAAATTAGCCCAAACACCGTGTTCTGCTGAGTGGTCAAGCGGAAATGAAGCGACAATGGAGTGAAAATAAATTCGCTCCCAAAAATGGCGACTGCTGCAGAAGCGAAACCGAAGCGCTGTCGGTCAGCGAAACGTTCAACGCAGTCGCTACCTCAGCGCTATGCCGGCTGAACGCACCCAATGACACAAGCAGCAGTGTCTTAACCGAAGCTGAAAACATGCTATTGAAGCAGCCGTTTGGACATTGCTACAAAGAAATTAGAGAAGCTGAAAATGTCTTTCAGCTGTACGCATATCGAAAATCAAGACGATTTAATTGTCTTATATACTGGACTACCCAACCAAGAAATGTTTTTATCGCTTTTCAATTTGTTGGAAAATATTGATAGAAATTATTATTTAGAATGGAACGTTTAACGTATTTCTGCCATCAATCAATTATTTTTAACGTTATATAAGCTGCGCCAGAATCCCCCACGTAAAGATTTAGCTCAGCGATTCAACTGTAGCTCTGCAACAGTTACTAATATTTTTTTAACTTGGTTAAATTTGTTACACAAAGCAATATTTTCCAGTATAATGTCATCTGTACCATCTGTTTAAGATAATCAAGCGTGTTTACCTAATTGTTTTGCTTTCTTTCCGAACACAAGAATGGTATTAGATTGCACCGAAATCTGGCAAGTGTGTGGCGCACTAACCAATTTCCACTAATAAAGGAAGTTGAAACATATTTTGAAGGCGAACAGTAAAAATAGAAATAAGAGTGTTAATTAACAGCTGCTTATTTATTTAAATAAGACATTTTTTCCTTATTGTATAGTTGTACATTACTATATGTTAGTTTAAGTTCACTGAAATATTCGTTTTGTTAATTACAAAACTTAACAAGTTAATAAATAAAAGTATTTACAAAAATATTGCTCTAACTGCTATCTAATAAAAAAATTCTTATTAATAGTACAGCAATATCACGAAAACAAACTGCGCACATCATCAAATATTTAGTTAATTTAAAGTTACCGTTTAATTCCGTGATTTACCTATAGTTACAATAAGTACGATTAACTATAGGTAGATCACGGAACCAAACGGTAACTTTAAATTAATAACTAAATATTTGATGACGTGCACAGTTTGTTTCCGTGATTTTACTATATGTATATTGCTTCCTGCGCTGGGATGAGCTCCATATACAGCTGAGCGCTGGGTTAGTCAGCCGAGGTGCGAAGCACTGCGGTCAGCTAAAAGCACGAAGCTGGAATAAGCCTTCCCACGAGGTATGTATGCTATTTTACTCACAACATAGTTACACATTTATTTAATTTTGACATTTACTAGAGATGGAAGAAATTTTGTATGATAACAATTCTTCAAAATTTGTATATTTTCTGCCCATTCTTTTTTTTTTTTGTAGCTAGAATTATTGCGACGACTTGAGGAGTCCAGATAACTAGATAGCATTTCTTTTTATGTAACAAGTGCAATGCACCCTGTATTTGGTGAAAATATTCATGGTTTTCATTTACCACAAACTGTTGCAGTACCTTATCGTAAGAACAAATATAGCCTTTATCATGTGATTCCATCAAGTTGGAATTGCGATATTTAAATGGACATTTAACTTCCACAAGCTCTTCCTACAAGGCCATCTGGGATGGCCCCAAGGTATCCGAACTGATGGAGCCATAGTCCAGCAGATGTCACAGAAAGTCCAGTTGCTGCCCCCAATGTTTCAATTGCATTATTTTCATGTTCTCGCCCCTCACCGAATGGCCTTTACTCCATCTAAGTTATATGTTCCTGCATAATAACAGAACTTTATGAAAAATGTGAAAAATATTTTGCAAAGCAAACCTGTTAGTTTTTTGAAAAGCGATGCAGAGTAACGATTTCTTTTGCAAGCTGCTAGCACCGTACCGAACGAACTGGCTGTTAAACGAAACCTGCGAATAATTAACCACAAGGGATTTTTTTACTGCCCTATGGTTTTCTCAAATATAGTTATTACTTGGTCAGGAGAAACATTCACTTTTTGTTCAAAATAACTAATTTTTTCAGATATACTTTGATATTCTGCAGAGAAAATTATATAACTAATCTGTGGAACAATATTATCTTCCTGTGCAGTAAGTCTGGGTGCTAGAAGCCAACTGAATCCTACCAGCCCTCCAAACGAAGCCAATTTTTCTCTAAGCGTTTCGATCACTTTCTTGGTAACGCTTCTCTTTGAAGCTCGATATTCCTTAGACGGCAAAAACAATTCATCGATTGTTCTCAAGTTTTCATCAAGTGCTTTAGATTGTTTAGGCACTGACCAGCTACATGACTGGTCCGTAACTGATATATTATAATGGGCAAATAGTGCCAGTGCAGCAACATGGTGACATGAAACTTGTCCACGAGGACATGTGCAAGAAGTTGAGGTTATGTTTTTGTCTTCATCGAGGAAGATCTACAAAGTAAAAATATATACTTAGTATTCGTTACTGCTTAGAATCCATCTGAAGCAGCAATCAGTATTTTAAATAATTATACTTTTTAAGCTAAAATTTATCTTACCTCAACATATGCTCTTTGGTATCGCTTATCTTTCATGCTTGCGTGTACTGTACCATTTACCATTTAATACTGAACAGAAAAAGAAGACACTATTCAATTCAGCAGTATTGACCGTATCCAATATGAAAGAAAGTTGCCCGGAGGCTATCCAAGAATGTCCATAAAACGCTCTCCAGAGGCGAGCGTTCCCTTTCCAGAAACTTTCCATTTGAAAATATATTTTTTTGGAACTTTTCCTTATTGCCATTCTCTAGCGTGGTTTTAAAACTTTCTTTATATATATATATATACAACAGCTCTGCAGGCCTAGTGGCCCAAGGCTTCAATAGTCTTTTTCCACTTCTTTTTGTCTCTTGCCAGCTCTCTCCATTCTGTGATTTGACACTGATCAAGGTCCTCCTTAACTGCCTCCATCCATTTTCTTCTCGGTCGGCCCCTTTTTCGCCTCGTACCTGCTTCACTCTCTAATAGAAACTTCGTTACTCTTCTTTCAGGCAATCGAGCGATGTCTCCCAGCCATCGCAACCTTTGTATCCTCGCCATGGTCGTTATTTTTGTCTGTCTGTACAGCTCCACTATTTCTTGATTTGTCCGCCTTCTCCATATTTCACCTTCCTTAACACCACCATATATTTTTCTGAGAATCTTCCTTTCCCAAACGTCCAGTTTTCTTTCCATATCTTTGTTAAGGATCCATGTCTCGCATGCATATAAGACTGTCGGACGAATTACTGTTCTATAAACTTTCTTTAGTGCAACAAAAGTTATTAAATTCGTCCTAGATTTTAAATGCGGCATTTGCCGCGGGTTTCAGCTAGTTGTTAAATAACTCGATTAATTATTTCTTTGTCATTTTAAACTGACATTATTATTATTAACTCTATAATAGCAACCATAAGTAACTGTTTATAATGTTTATATGCTAGCGAGTTGTTCTTAAATCGCTAGTGAATTAATAGTAGATTGTTCTACAAGTTAAGAAAAGTGAGAGTTTTCCAGCGAATGTAAAAGTTTTACATGAACATGGAAGAATCATTTTTCCAATGTGTTGAACATGCAATTTTTCCGTGTAGTTGACAAAAATATCTTTTTAAATAATTTTGGTCAAAGTATGGAAGCGCAATGTTTACTGTACTGTATAAATACAGAGTCCGGCAACAAAGCGGGGGTGGAAGATATTTCTAAAACTATGAGAGTTACATGAATATTGTGTATATAAAAGTTGTAAGTACGAAAGTGGTGGACATTACTAAAATATTTTTGATTATACAGGGTGTCGCAAAAACGTATGGCGAATCAAACTTACTTTTTTAAATAGAATGCCCTATATTTGGGTAGCTTAAAAGTTTTGTATTGAAATGCTCATCATTTTCATATAAAGTTGTGTGGGTCGAACGTCAACTGTTTTGGAGATATTAACGATTTTATGCAAAAAAATGCTGAACTTCAGGCGACTGAAGCGACAGAAAACAATTGAATGAAGAAAAACGTTACCAAAAAATTATAATTTTTGTAAACTATCTTTCAAGTGTAAAATGGTGGATCTGGGTATTAATGTTATATAGGGTGCTCAATATTTGCAAATTTAATAATTTCGATATTTTTTTCAAATGGAACGCCCTGTATATTTTTTATTTTTGAAGAGTCCTTTTAATGAGCTTTCTTTTGATATGTTACTTCATACTTCTGAGTTCAACTGTTTTTCAGATATGTGTGTTTGAACATGAAAACAATTTAAACCCCGTAAGATGCTTTACTTCAAGGAATAAAAAACAAACGCCCTTAAAATAGTGATTTAAACGCATGATCTCTCTAAAAATAAAAACACAAAACCAGGTTTAGAAAATATAAATTCAGTCAGTGTTGATACAGGAAATTGTAAACAAGAAAAAAAACGATAAATGTAGGAATAAATTAATTCCACGGTCAAATTAAATCAGATAAAAAAAAGAAAAGCCAATACACCAAAAGCTTATACGTAATTACACTAAATGTTCAAATAGTTCTCCTTTCCTGCTTTGAGTATTAAAGCTGTACAGAGAATTCATAATCTGCAAATATAATTAGTTTGATTTATTTAAATGGAACACCCTGTATATCCCTGTATTTTTAAAAAGTACTTTTAATGAGCTTTCTTCTTCCACTTCATTTCCTTTCTCAAAATTCGGTCGATTTTCAGATTTAATTTTTTCCTGCTTTTTTTGCTTTTTTCGTATTGGTTATTTCTAGTTTTGAGTTCTGGTTCAATTTTTGTATTTTAAGCTTGGTTTTATCTTTTGTTTGAAGAATTCAAGTGTTTAAATCATTATTATAAAGGCGTTTGTTTTTTATCCCTTGAAATAAAGCATCTTAAGGGGTTTAAATTGTTTTTTATGTTTAAACTCGCATATCTGAAAAACAGTTGGAACTTAAGAGGTATGAAGTAACATATCAAAAGAAAGTTCATTAAAAGGGCTTTTCAAAAATACAAAAATATACAGGGCGTTTCATTTGAAAAAAAAAAATTAAATTTGCAAATATTGAGCACTCTGTATAACATTAATACCCAGATCCACCATTTTACACTTGAAAGATAGTTTACAAAAATCATAATTTTTTGGCAACGTTTTCCTTCATTCAATTGTTTTCTGTCGCTTACAGCAGCCGCCTGAAGTTCAGCAATTTTTTGCATAAAATTGTTAATATCTCCAAAACAGTTGACGTTAGACCCATACAACTTTATATGAAAATGAAGAGTATTTCAATACATAACTTTTAAGCTACCTAAATATATGGCATTCTATTTAAAAAAAAGTAAGTTTGATCCGCTACACTTTTTTGAGACACCCTGTATAATCAAAACTATTTTAGTAATGTGCAGCACCTTAGTACCTACAACTTTTATATACGCAATATTTATGCAACTCTCATAGTTTTAGAAATATCTTCCACCCCCGCTTCGTTGCCGGACCCTGTATAAATTAACCATTACACATAGAATAGAGCTTACTTGAAAATGGATGAATCTGTTATTAATTCATTTAGTTCATTTTTAGGTGAAATCAATATGATTTTGAGCAGTTATGAAAAGTATCAAAAAGTCACTGAAACGGAAAACATAACCTGCTAACCTCGAATTTGACATAGACTTACAATGCCACCAACCTATTATTCATATGTTTCAATTTCCACAGCCGCCCCTTATGGACTTTTTTAGTGTAAGTTATGTCAAATTCGAGGTTAGCAGGTTATGTTTTCCGTCAGTTTTGACACAAACTGACACAAAACCTAACCGGCTCACCTCGAATTTGACATATACTGACAGTGCACATTTAGGGTGTTCTGCCTCCCTCCGATACCGCTATCTAGGAGAATCCTTACAGCTGACACTTATACATGCCTCCAGCAACATTCTCTCAAAAAATAGGCCTTAACTAAATGATCACCAAAAAATGTCACCAGCTCTCCTACTATAATTGGTCTGAAATCTTTTAGTTCAACAGCACGTTCAACTTTAGGCAAGGGAGCTACAAATGCAGATTTCCATAAATTAGGATATGCATTTTGCGTAATGCAAGTATTAATAATGTGAGCCAGGTATTGACCAATGTGAGGGCAACACAGCTTCAACATTTTAGCATTTAATCCATCTGGTCCTACTGAATTGCTTTTTAATGAATTAATTATTTTTATAATTTCCTCAGTGGCCACAGGTTCAAATTCCAAAAATGCTTCTACTAGGTAATACATTATTTGAGTAAAAATTATATAAATCTTCATCAACTGGCAAGTTAGGTATACTATTTATATAATACTTATTAATTTCATCTACATTCGGGATATCAGTTTGTTTTTCTTTTTATTAGAATTTGAGCTACCCACATTCAACCTTTTCAGTTCATTCCACATTTCTTTACTGCTGCTATGAGTAGCTTTAAATTGAAAGTAAGCTTGTTTTTAATTTTTAATTGCTAAGTTTGTATAATTACGGAGCAGCTTGTAATAATCCCAAGCACTCTCATTTCGTTGTTTTATATACTTACTTTTCGCTCGATCTCTTAATTTCATCAACAATTTAATGTTATCTGTCAGCCATGGGGCAGGTTTATATTTAAAGGTAATGGATTGCCATAGAGCATGCTCGTTAAAAAGATTAATTAATTGATTGTTAAAAAATTCAACCTTATCGTTAACATCATGCATGTAATATATCTTATGCAATGGTAGCATTTCTAAGTCTGCGTTAAATTTACTCAAATTAAAATGCTTAAAACTTGTAAATACATGAGCCACAGGGGCATACTTAGGAAGTTTCATGTTAATGTGGCAGTACACAAGTTCGTGATCTGATAATTCTACGTTTTTCACACCCGACTCCATAATTAACGCTAAAGACGATGTAATAATCACAATTTTTTGGGATTCTTGTAACAGCTGTAGATTTGCCCTCGTCAAGTCTTCTTTAATCACAACCCTGGTATTCTTCAAGAGAGATTTTTAGAGTAGACTGCCTGCCGATATCTGTAACTCGAAAAACTCACAATGATTGGACGTGTCTTTCCAGGCTGTATCTACCAACACGATGCATGCAATTGATAAAGTGTTCTTGCGTATCCACCTGAAGTTTGTTGATACGTAAACATTGACATCAGATTTTAAGCGCCAGAAACCATTTTCAGTATGTAAAATTGGAAAAATTATTCGTGAACCCAGACTTTTGTCGCTCAGTGTATTTGAACATTTGAACTTGGCCATTAATGGTTTTCAAATCATCAAATGACAGCTGAGATGTTACAATTCTGTCTACGTCTTCTGCAGTTAGTAACTTGTCATCTCCTAAAATGTAATATTTTGTAATTGTTCAAAGTTTTGCGAGGTAAAATACCTGCCGGCTTCTTTGGCAGCTTCAAGGAATGTATCGTAAACTTGGCCGTTAACTACACAACACCACAACTTTGTAAAACGTAACCAAATCTGAAAATTTGTAGGTTATCTAACCTAATCTTTAAAGACACGCCTTTTTAGCGCGTGCGTGCGGCTTCAAGTTTAGGAGCGTTCAATGAGCAGATATTTGCCCTCGTCAAGTCTTCTTTAATCACAACCCTGGTATTCTTCAAGAGAGATTTTTAGAGTAGACTGCCTGCCGATATCTGTAACTCGAAAAACTCACAATGATTGGACGTGTCTTTCCAGGCTGTATCTACCAACACGATGCATGCAATTGATAAAGTGTTCTTGCGTATCCACCTGAAGTTTGTTGATACGTAAACATTGACATCAGATTTTAACAGTGATTTTGAAGGATATAGATACAAACACAAGGTTCAGCTAATGTGCCAACATATCCAAGACATACTTTTTTGCTATCATCTCTTTCTCAAGCAAAAGAATGTGTATGTATTTATCTTTGTTGCAGTTACTTTACCAACCCTGAAGCAAAAGCACCAAAATTGAAATTGTCAAGATGTTATAGTTGTGACAGATATGTCAAACAGACACCAATGAGTCATGTATTTTTCAATTAATTTCAAAATAATGAGCACCCCATATGTACTGCAGAAAGTTTCTATGCGAATAGATTGAAAATTTTACATGACAGAGAGAGGGCAACATTATAGCTACAATTATTCGTAGTGAGGTTATGGGCACTGTTATTGGTTATATGCAAAGCTTTACGTTATTCTGTTAATTTGAGACTTGTGGAATTTTGTGGAGCAATGTGTGCACAAAAAGGACAAATTCATGAAGACATGGCAAACGTTTTGGGAACATCTTGTCCTCCATACACAATGGTCAAAAAGTGGGCAGCCGAATTGAAACAGGGGAAGAAACGGCATTGAAGATGATTCTCGCAGTGGAGGACCCGCTTCTGCTACCACTGAAGAAAACATCGATTTGATTCACGATACGGGCATGGCAGATCTGCGAAGGTTCGAGAAATAGCAGAGGCTATGGGCATATCCTATGAATAGGTTCAAAACATTTTAAGTAATGAGTTAGGAAAGTCGAAAATTGTTGCGAGGTGGGCTTTTTGGCTTCTGATAATTGATTAGAAACGTGTTCCTTTTCAAACGTCGCTGCTCTGTTATGAGGCTGATCCTAACAATTTTATTTAAAGATTTGTTATCTACCACCAATGACACATAGATTCACTATTATCAGCCTAACTCAAAGCAGCAGTCGAAACAGTGGAAGCATAAGGGCTCACCACCTCCCAAAAAAGCAATGGTGGTGTCGTCCTTTGGTAAAGTGATGGCTTTGGTTTTAGGGACGGGAAGGGAATATTGCTGGTGGATTCCTTTCTTAAGGATCAAACCATAACAGGACAATACTACTCGAACTTTTTACATCAACTTCGTGAAGAAATTCAAAGAAAGCAAACTGAAATGCTAACGAAACGTATCCTACACCATCAAAATGAAGCTTTGGCGTAAACATCAACAGTTGCGATGGGTGAAATTCATCGGTACGGTTTTGAATTGGTACTTCATGTTCCCTCAGACTTCCATCTATTTCTGAAGCTCAAAAACACCTAGGAGGGCAAAGATTTTTGTCCACGGAAGAAGCTGTAGCAGCCATAACGGGGTATTTTAAAAACCAGGACGAAGCTTTATCAGACTGGGATCACAGCATAAAAAGGGATTATATTGAAAAATAAATAAATAAATAAACTCCTGTGTTAGGCTGTGAAGTTTTCAATCTCTCTTGAATTTTTCAAGTTTTTCCGAGTAAGATTTTATAACGTTTTTCATTGAAAGGTTGTTGTGTCACACTAAAAATAGTAATATGGCAATGCTTCAAATTAAAATATTTCCCAACGTTGCAATGAAATTAAAGATACTTAAGTAATGCTTATCGTGAATATATTTTGTACATGATACATAATATGTGGATATACATATAATAAAGCACAAAGCTGCTATTTAAATATCAAATTTATTTGAAATATGTTTTTGTTTATAAAAATAACAGGGATTTACTACATATACTTACAAACTATTCTAATTAAGGAGGTTGGGGCGTTACGTACTTGACGAATAGAAAATCGTAAAAAAAATATATACTGTAGAAAAGTGCATTTAAAAACTCCCCTATAAATTTGAAGAAAATTGTCTCGTCAGAATAGGAGAAAATAAATCGTAAAATTGTGTAAAAATACATGGGCTCTTATGGGCGGAAACTTTCGGGACGGTTAAAAAAAAAAGTAAACGAAGAAATGTTGATGAAACACTTTGCACAACCAAATGCAATATTCTCCGAAGACACTGGTAAAATTTGAACTCGATTCACTCGCTGAATTTGTTGCAGTAGTGAAAAATATATCGTTGTGCACTAAAAATGGCTCCGGTCGGCCTACCTGTCACTTTTATGCGGCAACGCTGCGAAGTCCGCCCGTATTCATAGTCGTTCGCCAGCGGATCGCCGGCAACTAGCCAGAGTTTCGTTATGAATAGTATGTTGGCGGCACTGTACGTCTTTGTCAAATTCGAGGTTAGCAGGTTAGATTTTGTGTCAGTTTCTGTCAAAACTGACTGAAAACCTAACCTGATCACCTCGAATTTGACATAGACGTACAGTGCCGCCAACATACTATTCATAACGAAACTCCGGCGAGTCGCCGGCGATCCGCTGGCGAACGACTATGAATACGGGTGTCAGCTTTCTCAGCGCTTCATGCGCAAGCGAAATACGTATGTCGGATTAATTGAATACTTGCTACTCCCCAAGAACAGCTTTAGAATTAACGTGGTATATTTTACGTTGAACATAGCCGTCAGAATAAGAGTAACCAATCGTTGGCACAGTACGAACTGTCAAACAGACATGGCATCGAGTTTTGAAGACACTTGCCAGACCACGGCGGCTTTCATTTTCTATGCACGATAACGACAAAATATGGTCGCAGACAAGGCATTTCAAGTTTTTGGCTAACACCGGAATGTCAACGATTCTCCGGCCTTCTACTCCGTGCGACACGCTATCTTGCACAATTTCGTCGCGGCTTTATGCGCGTTTAGAAGCATGCACGATTGACGCAGCTTCTTCCGATGCAACAACTCATTGTTGACAGCGTATTATAGGTTAGAGTGCCATAAGAGCAGTAGTGCCAAGCAAAAGTTTCATTCAAACGACTGGCAACGTTGACAAACTTCAGCGTTTAATTTATTCAATTCGAAACTACATTTTGTCTGTTAAAAATAGTTTCTCATTGCTATTACAGGTACAAAATCGTAAAAAATATTTAAAAACCATACATTCATCTTTACTATGTACTCAAAAATGAGAAAAACATTATACTTTATTTGTCTTTCTGAAGTTGGCAATGCCTGCCGTAGTATATGCATTTACCACAGGCCAACCCCCTTACGTCGCGTCCCGCACAGGATTGCCCCAACCTCCTTAAAACAAGTTTTGTATTTTTATAATTGGATAATATCAACTGAAGCATATTGATACAATTAAAAAACAATACCATTATAAAAAATACTATTTAACAAAAATAAGAGGAAGAGCAAAAAATAGTAGTTTATTTATCTAGAACGAAAAGTGACATTTTAAAGGCCGAGGCATCAGCCAAGGACGGAATTACTTGCGAGGACCTTTAAAAACACTTTTCGTTCGTGGTGAATACAACAGTTTATTTCATACTGCAAGTTTAATGAATTTTAAATAAAAAGTTGTAAATCGTTTCAAATTTAATGTTAACAACTGACATAATTTTAAAGTACTTGAACTTTAATATTTTAAAAAATGCCATTTTTGACATCAGTATGAAATAAAGGAAATTAAGAGTTTTTCGAGTCTTTTTGGAACATTTACAATTTTTTGGCATACTTTGTATGCAATGTGCCATCAACATTTGGAAAAAACTCTAAATTTTCAAATGATAATATTTTATTAATGGACTTAGTTTTATTTAAACAAAATTACGAAAAGAAATGCTTTTTATAGTGACACAATCCTGAAAGGTTACCAAAAATGCCATGACTGCCCTTTTGGAAATATTCATAAAATTGCACCAATATATGCAAATGGTTCAGTTCATTTGTTGAGCAGTATATATTTGCAAACCCACATGGTGGCAGCTTCTATTTAAAAAAAAATATATAAATCGGCTTGGTAGAAGTCTCAAAATAGGTGCCGAAAGAAAACTTTTCACATGCTAAATGTATAGATATGTATACTATCAAAAAAATATAGCAACTGGCGCGGAACCTTAAGAATTTTAGCGCAGGTAGGTTTGTATATACCTACACCTACCTGTACACAATTCGGTTGGTCTTGTGAGTTAGGGTTAAAGGGCATTGATTCATTTAACCTGCGTATCAACACATGGTTACTATTTAAAATGGAAAACTCCACCTTCAATGCTGCACGAAGATAACTTTTTCTGAAGTTCTGTGCCGGTTGCTATAGAAAACATGTATGTACCAGCGCCTTCATAGTAAACTAAGCGGTGAAAATATCAAGATACCCTAATTTTCGAAAATTTTGGTTGTGCCTTGTTTTCTTCTAATTATTGTTTCAGTATCGCAGATTTTTTTTTCTGAGCAAGACCCATATGCTCATCCCATTCCTCAATCTGGTTCGATTTATTGCTTTATGAGCTTCGTTTAAAGGTGCCATCTTAACTTGTCGTTAAAATTGTCAGTGTCATTTGACAGGAGCTTGTTTGAATTTGTCACCATAAAGAAAGATTTTTTTACTGTTTACTGTTCTCACTTGAACTATTTTTTCTGTCAAGAATAAGAAAGTATAAAAGAGTTCTAGATCGACCTCAAAAATTTAGTTTTCTTAGGAAAAAGTTAGTTTTGTTATTTTTAACCAAACTCCATAGTTGAGCTTTTCTTCAGTTTTGTAACAACTTTGTTAAATAAAATTTTTCATAAAAGTTAAAAATAAGAGTCAGTACTTTGCTTAAGTTCAATATTACATTTAAATTTTTTTTTAATGTTTTGTATACTTTATCATAAGTTTAATCACTGTGACTTCCTAAGACAAGTAAAACTTTTTATCAAGAATGACTTTTTCCTGAAGAATAAAAAATTTGATAGTTTACAAGAGTGTAGTACCTACCCCATCGGGAGACGCACTATATCTTGGTGTGCTATTTTCCTCATTTTCTAATAAATTTTCTTGTATTTTTGGACAAATAAGTGGATCAATTCCCAATTTCTGCTTTTTAGTAACTGGCTGTAGAACTAGATAAGCAACAATACATATGAATTGAATATATAAAATGGAATTATATTCTTGTTTTTGTTAAATTGGAATAATAAAATCCATTAAGTAGTACTGACTATTTTTTATATACTCGTAACAATGTTGTATAATAATTTACCCAGACAATAAGTAGTCGCAGCAGTTGCAGAAAGTGTTTCTCACTTTCGTTTTTTAACTGTTGGTTGTGCATGTCAATTTGACTTTATACATAGCTTCAAATATGATACACATAAGTGGTTAATTTTTCTTTTCAAAATGTTGACAACAGAACAGAATACTCAAATTGTTAAATGGTTTTATCGAGGTCATTCCACGAATGAAATCGCGAATAATTTGTTTGTTATGGCATACGATGTGACAGTAAACACCAGTTCGGTCTTCAATGTTAAACATTTGTTTGAGGAAACTGGTTCTGAAAATCCATCAATACCCCCAAAAACTTAACTTTTGGACTGGTATACTGTGTATACAAGTGATACCAGCAGTTCAAGGCTTACAAAACATTGATATGGCCCACATCTGGTATCAGCACGACCGATGTCCTGCTCACAATGCGGCTAAGGAATATTTAAATCAATATTTCCTTATCGTATTATTAGCACCACATGAGACATAAAATGGCCACCAAGATCTCTTGATTTGTCCCCAAATATATTTTTTTTTTGGGCCACAAACAATTTATACCCATCAGCATCAAAGAGATAACAACGTGGATGAGCTCTGAATAAAACTTCTTGAAGCCTCTTAAAATATCACTCTTGCGATGTTAAGAGAAATTAGACCAGAATTTTATGGTCGCCTGGGATATTGTCTGGCTCAACAAGATGTTTTTGAACATTTAATAAAATGAACTTAGCTATTTGTTATTCATTAGGTTAATATTGTGTTTGTTAGAATTTAAGTATAATTTGTATCGTGTAACTATTTTTGACTTTGATTCCGTATTTTATTACAAAATCAGTAAAAACTAGAAATTACTAATTATTTTCCGTTGCTTAGTGAATTAAAATATTTGGTTCGGCTAAGCAAAAAATGAGAGTAGTAACTAAGCGCCAAGTAATGCATTGAAATGCTCGTATTCCAAATTTTTGGGGACAACACGTATATCCCCCGCAGACCTTGGTGGAATATAAACTGCACCCACTATAAGATAAGTTGACTGACAGGAAATTTTTACAAACAAGTGTTTAACATTAGTGTTAGTAACATAAATACGGCTTCTGCAGAGATGGTTCCGAACAGCTATCAAAACACCACTACCTCTACTAAAAACACTAGTTTCACTATTCCGATCCTTCCTGAACACAGTGTAGTTCGAGAGTCCCATTTCATTATCAGAAATGTCACTCTGCAACCATGCCTCAGTAAAAATTATTAAATCATAATCACTATTGGTAGTTACTGCAATTTGTAACTGTAATTTGGTCCGAAGGCCACAAGTATTTTGATAGTACACAGTTAGTAGTTTTTTGAGTTACTACGGGAAGTGGCATCCACAATTGTAGGAGCACCATTTAGGTATTTGATTGTTTTATTAGTAACCCCTTCCTTATTAAACCGCTCAATTTCAGCCTTATTTTTTTTAAAGTAAGTAATCTGTTTGCGCTAGAGTCTGATCAGATTTAATTTGCACATTAGGCACTGCAATTTTATTCTTGTTTCTTAAAATATTTTTTGCTTCTTCACAAGAATTCAGAATAACTTCTAAACGATGTAGGTATTATACTATATCAAATTTTTCTAACCTAAAAAGTTTCAAGTTATTAAGTATCCACTTCGATATCTCAACAGTTCTTTGACTGAGTTTTTGTCTACGTGGGCTTTTTCTGAATAGGAGTTACCATGAGGTTCTTGAACGTTGAAAAGTATAACATTTTTAGCTCGCTGTTGACGTTAAGACATTTCTGAGATCAAAGCCTCGTTGTGACCCATATCCAGCTTATTTGCACATTCATGACATATTGTCACCATTGATCAAATTTACTCTCAAGTAGCTGCTGCACTTCCTTAATTAACTCTGGTACACGAAAAACACCAACCTTACATGGTTCACAAAAGATTAGCAGTTTTCTCTTACGTAACTTTAAGCATCTTATTTCGGTTTCGGATATTTCTCCACACTTTTTGCACAGCTCTCTTTTACAGCCATCACATGGAAATAGTTGATCATCTTCTTTATCGCATTTAAAGCATAATTTAGTCATACTGAAATTAGTAAACAGCCGACTTTAAGGTTATGTGTTTACACCTAAAATGTGAGTTTGACATTTCTTGTTCATAACAAGGTGCAATAACCAACATACGTTTTTGAAAAACAAAAATAAGCATGCTGTGTTCTATATCTAGGGTGCTGTGCTAGTAACTGCAAGAAAGATAGAGTATATTCATATTCTGTATTACAGAAGAAGATAGCACGAAAAAGGGATGTTACACATCTTGGCACATAAACGTATGTAATTTTAAATGCTATACTTGTATCTATGTCATTCAAAATCACTGGATTTTAAGCGCCAGAAACCATTTTCAGTATGTAAAATTGGAAAAATTATTCGTGAACCCAGACTTTTGTCGCTCAGTGTATTTGAACATTTGAACTTGGCCATTAATGGTTTTCAAATCATCAAATGACAGCTGAGATGTTACAATTCTGTCTACGTCTTCTGCAGTTAGTAACTTGTCATCTCCTAAAATGTAATATTTTGTAATTGTTCAAAGTTTTGCGAGGTAAAATACCTGCCGGCTTCTTTGGCAGCTTCAAGGAATGTATCGTAAACTTGGCCGTTAACTACACAACACCACAACTTTGTAAAACGTAACCAAATCTGAAAATTTGTAGGTTATCTAACCTAATCTTTAAAGACACGCCTTTTTAGCGCGTGCGTGCGGCTTCAAGTTTAGGAGCGTTCAATGAGCAGATATGAAAATTAACCAAAGTGGACTTGCCTTCGAAGCTGAGTCAATAGTTTAAAAAAAAAACAAGAAATATGCATAACAAATAATTGTTTTCTGTGATAATATCGCTATTAAAAGTTAAGGGAAGTTTGTTTACAAAAACCCGAAAATAGAAATGGTGGAACGCAACCATAGTACTTTTAGTTGTGTAAACACGGCTTTTAGTCTTCTGCATTATTATAAGTGATGATAACGAAATTACATATGACGAAATAGATTATAAACATTTAAAAGTTATTTATATGAATATATACAAAATGAGATTAAAAATGAAGATTCGTGCACAATTCATTCAAAGCGTTGGACATTATTAAGGATTAAACCTTTTCAAGAATCAATAATGATGTTGAATAACAATAAGGCCAAAAAAGTTAGGAAATATTATTTTCAATTAGAAGAATTGGTAGATAAATATGAAAATTACGTTAACGAATATAATCTTTTAAAGCAATATAAAATTAAACATATTTGATTTTATTAATGAAAATAACTTAATCTTAATCTTAGACCTTAAAGAGTTTACGCTATTCAATAGCGGTAATAAAAACAACACGCTAGGCACAGGATTTCTGGTCAGCAAGAGAATAATACACCTGATAACAGACTTCAAAGCAATAAATGAGCGAATCAGCACACTACGAATGAAGGGCAGGTTCCACAATACCACGTACATAAACTGCCACGCCCCAACAAATGAAGCAGATGAAAGAGAAAAAGACAACTTTTACGACATACTAGAAAGAACATACGAATCAGTGCCAAAATACGACGTCAAAATAATCCTCGGAGATTTAAACTCGCAAATAGGCAAAGAAATAGCATATAGACCAACAATAGGCCAACACAGCAAACCGTACATTAGTAATGAAAATGGGTTGAGACTCATTGATTTCGCATTGGGAAAAAAAATATGACAATTTCGAGCACCTGATTCCCACACAAAAGTATACATAAAGAAACCTGGATACACCCAAATGGAAGCACACGCAACCAGCTGGATCATTTCCTCATAGATAGAAGGCACGCTTCAAACATCATTGACGTGAGAAGTTACCGAGGGGCAAATTGCAACTCTGACCACTTTTTAGTACAAAGAAGGTATAGACAAAGAATAATAAGCCAGAAGAAAAATATACAAAAGAATGATATCAAATAAAGAGTATACGACCACGAGAAATTACAAAAAGAAGAAACTCAAGCAAAATACCAACAAAGAATGACAACACTTCTGAGGAAAACACCTAATATTAATACAAACATCCAAGAGAAATGGGAGAGTATACTAACAACAGTGCATGCTGTGGCAAACAAAATCATAGGAGAAAAAACAAAAACAAAGCGAAACAATTGGTACGATGCAGAATGTAAGAAAGCGCATAAAGAGAGAAACGAAGCTAGAATGAAAATGTTACAAAGAAAAACTAGAGCCAGTACAGAAGAATACCAAAGCAAGAGAAGATATTCCCAAAATCTGTGTAGAAACAAAAAGAGAAAATACGAGAAAGAGGAGATAGAAAAAATGGAACAAGAATATAAAAAAAAAACACGCGAGGATTCTATCAAAAAGTAAAAAAACAAAAGGAAGGCTACCAAGCTAGAACAAATATATGAAAAAGCAAGGAAGGCAAGCTAATTAATAACGAATGACGAAGAAATAATAAATAGATGGAGAGAATATTTCCAGGAATTGCTAAAATGTAACGATAACGAAGAAGAACAACAAGAGGACAAAGACAGCCAGTATTATGGTCCACACATAAACATATTGCCCCCAACACGAGAAGAAGTTAAACAACAAGTGAAGAAGCTTCAGAACCACAAATCCCCGGGAGAAGACGAGATAACGACCGAATTAATAAAGAATGGTGGGGAAGAATTAATTAACAAAATACAAGAACTAATGCAGAACATATGGGTCGAAGAACGAATGCCAGAAGAATGGACAGGTGCAATAATCTGCCCCATATATAAGAAAAAAGGGGACAAACTAGAATGTAACAATTACAGGGGAATAGCCCTGCTAGGAGTTGTCTACAAAATTCTAAGCTCAATCATAGCGAACAGAATTAAACCATATGCTGAAGAAATCCTAGGCGAATACCAATCAGGATTCAGAACTGGAAGATCAACCACCGATCACATATTCACAATCAGAACTATACTAGAAAAATGCTACGAATACAACATAGATATTCATCAAATATACATAGATTATAAACAGGCATACGACAGCATAAAAAGAAATTACATAGAACAAACAATGAAAGAGTTCAGAATCCCGGAAAAACTAACCAGCCTCGTGAAAATGACAATATCTCAAACTACAAACAGAGTAAGAAAACAAGGAAAACTCTCTAACCAATTTGAAGTTGAAAAAGGATTGAGGCAAGTCGACCCCCTATCCTCAACATTATTCAATTTAGTATTAGAAAGATGTATAAGGAAAATAGGCACAAATCCAGGAGGAAACATATATAACAGAAGCTGCCAATACCTAGCATTTGCAGATGATGTAGTGATCATAGCACGAACAGAACAAGCATTAAGGACAGCATATCGGGAACTAGAAAAAGAGGCCAAGAAAGCAGGATTAATAGTAAACGATGGAAAAACCAAATACATGCTGAACACAAGAAATATAAGAAGAGAACAAAACAATATACAAATAGATAATCACACAATACAGGAAGTCTCGGAATTTAAATATCTAGGAAGCACAATTACAAACAATAACGAAACAAGCGAAGAAATAAAAACAAGAATAGCAGCTGGAAACAAAAGCTTCTATGCGCTCAAAAACATATTTAAATCCAGAAATACATCAAGAAACATCAAAAAAAGAATATACAAAACTATGTATTGTTAAACCAATAGTAACATATGGAAGCGAAACGTGGGTGCTAAAAATGAAAGATCAAAAAAATATATGCATCTTTGAAAGAAAAATACTAAGACGAATATACGGACCAATAAAAGAAGGAGAAGAATGGAGAACAAGGATGAATCACGAGCTAAAATACCTATACGAACACCCAGACATAGTAACGACAATAAAGACACAAAGACTGAAATGGCTGGGACACTTAGCAAGAATGGAAAACAATAGAGCGCCAAAAATGGCATACGAAAGAAAACCAGAGGGTAGGAGGAAGCGAGGACGGCCAAGTAAAAGGTGGAGCAAAGACGTAGAAAATGACTTAAAAAAACTGGGAATAAGAACTTGGAGAAGAAAGGCCCTAGACAGAGAAGAATGGAAAAAGGTCATTGAGCAGGCCAAGGTCCTACAAGGACCGTAGCGCCCAAAGAAGAAGAAGAAGAATGAAAATAACTACTCTTATAAAATTAATTTGAGTACGTGGTTTACCGATCTATGGTTTCCGTTATTTGAAAAGAAAAAATATAATAATAACACATGATCTTTTATGCTTTATACAATATGAAATTTACGCGATATTAAGAAAGATTTTAAAAAAATCTTAGAAAACTATAATAAAATAGAATACCAAATAATAAATTATGATAAGATTAAAAATGAATTATCATATTACAAAAAATTAATAACAAAAGATATTTATTATAAACGTTTCGCCAAATAATATGGATTTTATTGAGTGTTCGTAATTTTAAATCCCTAATAATAAGATTAAATACAAAAACGGGTCAAGAAATTAGAGAATACTACATTACTTTGGAAGAAATATTTTATTCATATTTGGAATACACTAAAGACTTTTATTTCAATATAGAGAAATCACTCGATAAAGATAATCAGATAAAGCAAATTGAAAATAAAAATAAAGAAATTCAACAATTGAACAACGATAATCTGAAATTAAGAGAGATGGTCAAAAATATTATCAAGTTAACCAAAGACCATATATAATAGTATAATAGTTTATAGCAAAGAATCGGTAATGAACAATATTTATGGTTCGAAACTGTTATGTTTTTAGATTATTCTCCTATGTGAATGACTTCTGTCGTGGAATAAAAAATTTGACACACAAAACGTCAAAATATTTTTAAAGATTTTGAGCAAATCCAAATGTTTCAGGATCTGTTTCGAACCATAAAATATTGTATTCAACTCGTTCTTGTGTAAATAACTATCGTGTGATCAAGATAATTTGTAATCGAGTCATCCATGGAAACGTCGGTGATTGAACCGCATGGATAACTGTCACGATGATTGAAAAAACAAATTAAAAATGGCGGAAATAATGATTTGTTTTAAAATGATTTTATTATTACAAAATACGTGAATTTGGAAAAGGGCATCAGCTTCTGTGGCTATTAGCCCTTTTGTGTCTTCGTATCTCATGTTAGGTTTTCTTTAAATTAACTCAATTAATTCAGTTTTCTTCAAGAAATTTAAGATTTGGAAGCTGGCTATGGTGTCATGTGGCTGTTCTTCATTGAATCCTCTAACCCGCCTATATTTGTTGCATTCTAATAAGATGTGGTTTACACTCAACGACATGTTGCAGTCGCTGCATATCGGTCGATTTTCTCTTAACAATAAAAATCTATGAGTCAAGCATGTATGTCTCGTTCGAATCCTCGTTAACGCAACCTGGTCTTTTCGTGCTATATGTTTGGGGTAGGTAAAAAGACCTACTGCTGGTAGAACATTTTTGAGGTACGTTCTACAGTTGCTCCAAAACTCCTGAAATTTTACAAATATTAACTTTTTAATGTATAACCGCATATCTTTTATAGTGCATGATGGATCGGGTGTAGTGTTAATTCCAGCAGCAGCATCTTTTGCGGCGGAGTCTACCCTTTCATTGCCAGCTATGCCAGTGTGGCTTGGTATCCATATAAACGTTAGTTTTTTATTGGATTTCAGTACTGTAGTGCACAGAGATTTGATACTTATTATCACTGGCTCCATTGTAAAAGGATTGCTTAAAGCTTCAAGCACAGACAAAGAATCTGTGCAAATTGCAAATGAAGAATGATTGCTTTCTACGCAAAGCCGGAGTGCTGCTAGGATGGCAAAAGACTCGGAGGTAAATACGCTGGCGAAATTGGGAAGAGAACGTTTAATTATAGTATCTCCGTAACTTATTGCATACCCAGTGCCTGTATCACATTTAGAACCATCTGTAAAAATCAACTGATGATCATCGTATCTATGAATTAGCGATAGATATAATTGTTTGAGCATGCTGGGATTTACGTCTTTTTTATTTATTTTTAGGAGATCTAGTCTAATTTTTGGTATTTTATTGAACCATGGTGGTTCTACCTCTTCTTCAGGTTTGTGCAGTTGGCGTTCTGTAAAAAGACCGAGAGTCGTCATTGTAGTTGCTGATCGAAACGATGATGACTTATGTCTTGTACTTTCTTGTTGGTATCGACTAGAAAAAGTATTATCCTTGAAGAGAGCCAGAACAGGATGTGTGAGATGTGCATGCAATCGTATTCGGTATGAGGCAATAATCAGTTCGCGCCTTAAATTTAGAGGCAATAGTCCAGAATCTGCGTATAAGCTTGCAGTTGGACAAGTAGGGAATGCTCCTATGGCATATCTAATACCACGGTTATGGATGACATTTAGGGGTGCCAATCTACTGCATTTTGCAGAAGCGTATGCAACACATCCATAGTCGATTCTGGAGAGTATAAGACTTTTATGTAAAAGTAGAAGGACGTCCCGGTTTGAGCCCCAGTTGGTATGGGATAAACTCTTCATAATATTAAGGATTCTCTTACACGAACAGATTAGTTTATCAATATGAGCTTTCCATGTGAGTTTTTTGTCCAAGAAGACTCCTAGATATTTAAATGTTTCTACATTTTCTATTTCCTGTTCTGCTAATCTAAATTTAGGGATATCAGTGCAGGTAGATCTCTTTCTGCAGAAGTGCATTGATTTAGTTTTTGTTGTAGATATAGACAGATTGCGACCAGAAAGCGCTTGTGATAGTTGGTTAAAGCTAGCTTGCAAGGTTGTTTGAATAACCTCATTTGAATTACTAACTTTAAATAAAACTATATCGTCCGCATATGCACAGTAACACACAGATTTACTAATAGAAGAAAGAACAGAATTAGTTGCAACTAAAAATAGGGTAGCACTTAGTGGAGATCCTTGCGGTGTTCCGTGCGTCAGATTATCTGATAGAACATCACCAATTCTGACGTTAATGGTTCTGTTGCGTAGAAAGCGTCCTATTGCTATCGGCAGGCTTCCTCTGAGCCCCCAGTCATATAGTTGACGAAGTACATCATAATGTCGTATCGTATTAAACGCATTTTTGATATCAATAAAGATAGCAGAAGCGTGGAGATTGTGGAGGAAACAGTTGTTCATTACGTTTTCAATAAACACTATAGCATCCGTGGTTGAGCGACCTTTCCTAAACCCAAACTGATAACGAGCTAGTAAGTTTCGTTGTTCTAATATCCAACATAATCTATAGTTAATCATCCTTTCTAGCAGTTTACCAATGCAATTAGTAAGCGATATCGGTCTGAAGTGTGCTGGTTCTGTCGGATTGTGCACCTTAGGAATTGGGATTACAATGGCACTATGCCAAGATTCAGGCAAGTCTCCATGATGCCAGATATTATTTAGTAGTTTCAGAAGACAATGTTTTATTTTTTTAGGCAAGTGTGTAATGAAGCTTATCGGAATAGAATCGGGACCCGGAGCATTGCTTTTGGCTTTTGCGATAGCCTGTTCAAATTCGTCTATCGTAAATGGAGAGTTATAAGGAAGATTGTGGTAAGTACTAAAATTGAAATTTGGTATAATGTTCTCTACTATATCTATATTACACGATTGAGAAAAGAATTCTGCAATACTATTTGCAATTTCCTTTTGATTGGATATGATTGTATCGTCGATAGATAGTAATGAAATAGAAGAGTGTGATGTATACCCCTTTATAGATCTAACTTTCTTCCAGACCTCTGTGATAGACGTATCTCTGCTAAGTGAAGATATATAATTTTTCCACGATTCCTTTTTGGCAGTTCTAATCGCTCTTCGACTAGCAGCTCTTTTTTGTTTAAAGAAGATAAGGTTTTCTTGGGTAGGATGCCGTTTAAATAGTTGTAATGCGCGTTTCTTCTCCTTAATTGCAGTTTTTACTTCACCACACCACCAAGGCACAGGACGTCTAGGTAGGAATCCACCTGAGCGTTTCGGAATGCATCGATTAGCTACATCACACAGTAAGTTAGTGATTTCACCAATTGAAGAATAATATTCAATTTGCCTTTCAGATTCTAATATACTCTGGAAACTGCGCCAATCGGCTTTATGGAGTAGCCATTTTTCTGCCAAGTAAGTTGCGTCTAGCCGAAGATTTTCAAATTTTAGTGTAACTGGAAAGTGATCACTATGATGGAGATCAGAATCAACAGACCATGATATTGTTGATAGAAGAGTAGCTGAACAAATGGACAGATCTATAGCAGAAAATGTGCCGTACCTTGAAGAAAAATGTGTAGCTGAGTTGGTATTTAATAAACCAATCGATGGATCATCTAATAGTTCTTCGATAAGGCGACCAGCCTGGTTTAGCTCTGGGGAGCCCCATAAGGGGCTTTGGGCGTTGAAATCGCCCAGCAATAAAAACGGTTGTGGAAGTTGTACTATAAGGTCTGTAAGGTCTTGTGTAGTCCAGTTGAGGTAAGGTAGATATATTGAACATATAGTTATTTTTATAGGAAAGGTCATTTCAACGGCTACAGCTTGTAGATTGGTGTTAATGGGAAGATGTGAGACAACACAATTGTTTTTAATTAAAATGGCTACGCCTCCGTGGGCTCTTTCACCATCAGCTGTATCTTTTCTAAAGATATTGTAGTTTCGAAGTGTGGCTTCTTTTGATTGAAGAAATCTTGTTTCTTGAATACACAAGCAGAAAGGGGAGTATTCATGAATCAACATGTGGATTTCAGGCAATTTGTTGTAGAAGCCGTTACAGTTCCATTGTATCATATTATAGTGTTGAGTATTGTGTAACTGGTGTAGGTTATTGTTAGTCGATATAACGTTATGCAAACTCGTGTGTTGTACACCATCGTTGTTAGTACGTAAATTGTTATTATTCATAATTAAAATATAATAAATAAGTATGTATAAAATTAATGAATAAATATAAATATAATTGTATCGACTAGAGTTTTTATCACAGTTGAGTATCACAGATTAATTTAAAAAGCTATTTCTTTTTGCGTGTAGACCCTTTAGGTCGACCTGTTTTTTTTTAATTGTTTCTTTTAGAACCATTAGGTCTATCGATTCTAAACTGGAGTTCAAGCAGGGACCCTTTGGGGGAGATGCACTTCTCTTCCTCTTTTCAAAGGCTGTATGGGTATCCATACCTTCAGGCTCAGGTTGCGGAGAATGTTTAGAGCTTCCAGGTTCTATTGGTGCCCGTGACAGTTCCGGTTGCAAACCCGTGTGAATTTGCGTATCTGCAGGCACGTTAGATGCTTTTAACGCTGCTTTTATTACTTGCTCTATTTCTGTCTTCAGAATCTCCTTTATTTCCGGAATTATGGATTTTATAATATTTTCCTTAGTGACTATTTGTTGTGATGCTGCCTTAGCATAGGAGATGGTAAACATCTGCGGATGCAATTTCATTACTTCATACTTAGCATCGGTATAATTGCATTTATTTTCCGTTTTAAACTTTTGTATCTCCATCTCCCTTTTGTAGACAGGACAGTTCGTTGAGCGAGCTGAATGGCCTCCTTCACAGTTAATACATTTCATGGGTAACTCACAAGATTGACCCTCATGAAGGGGTTTTCCACAAATGCATATTTGTGGTTGCCTGCAGTTAACCGACGAATGACCAAACTTTTGGCATCGGAAGCATCGTAGAGGTTGTGGAATAAATTGTCGTACGGGAAGACTGTAGAATGCTATGTTAATCTTTGGTGGTAGTCTGGGTGTAGCAAATGTTAGCAGAAAGGATGCTGTTCCCTACGCTACTCCATTTCTTCTGGTTGACATTTGTCTAACTTCAGTGACTCCAAATGATGCCAAAGCTTCTTTAATTTCACCAACACTGCAGTTAAGTAGATCGGAACAAGTTATTACACCTTTGCAAAAATTTAAACTACCATGCGCGAAAGTTTGTACAGGGTAGCTAGCAAAAGTTTTTAAGTCCAATAAGACTTTGCTTTGTCGATCTGTAAATGTTTCGACTAAAAGACCTTCCTTTGTCTTGCTTACTGCTCTCACTTTTCCCACTGCATCTGTAAGCCCTCTAGATATCATAAAAGGATTTACTTTTAAAAAGTCGCCATCTACTCTCTTTATTACAATAAACTTAGGTATCAAGTTACCATTTGCTTTAACGGGATTTGGATCAACGGATCCACTTTTTCTATTAGAAGTGCCCAACGGGGCAAGAGTATGAGATGAGGGAGTTTTAGATGGGCCCTCGACCATCTCCAGAGAAACAACCGTGTCATTGCAGGATCTTGTTATAGCAGAGGATTGGGAGCTATTGCACTCCACAACATCCTCATATGTTTTATTTTGGAGACTGGTAGGAGTGTCTCCACCACCGCAAACGGCTTCCATAGAAGGAGGTCCTGGACTATTGGTCTCCATAGCCAATAAATAGGGAAGGAAACACTTCGCCCAAAACTAACGACTTGAAAGAACACCAAAACCAGTATTATACTTTCAAGCCCGTAATATATATAAAAAAAAACAAGTGCGTTCGCACAGAACGTCCTGTGAATCCTCCATAGCAGGGCCCGCGCTGGTATGGAGCCGACTGTCCATGGTCACTGAACAACAGTGCCGTGGATCTCTAACTCCAACCCATCCAAGCTTCGGCTGGCCAGACCTACCATCCCACGCCGGGATCCGGGTTTACGGCGACATGGGCACGCTTCAAGATAAGAAGGACAACGAGGAAGAACACGACACCTACATGAACAGGGACTTTCACAACCGGGTGGTCTGGATACTTGCTGGGTAGACCACCCTTTCCAGCAAGGATTGTTTATCGAGGTTTTCTCCTCTAGTCCTTTTAGTCGCCTTTTACGACAGGCAGGACATACCGTGGTTGTATTCTAACCCCCCAACCACTGGGGTGAAGGGAATACTACACAGACATTTGTTGTTAAATTGATGTGTTTCCTGAAAAATCTCTAGGTCTCCAAGTTGTCGAATCTAGCCCTACTTTTTGATAGTAAACAGCGCGGCCGTGGAATGATATTCTAACTCCATTCATAAATTCGTGGTAAAGTGTAATATCTAGATTTACTATCCAGATGAACAGCGCAATAACTAATCGTGGTTAAAAGGTGCTGTGCATTAGTGTCTAAAAAAAACTTCTTCGAGGTTCAAACATTTCATTTCACAGTTTCCCAAATAAACTTACGGAGTGTAATATCGTTAAAAACAAAGACTTAAGGGTAAATAGCTCGATAAACGTTGTTGATTTAAACTACATGCCTATTTCAGGTTTGTTCGCAACATTTCCATCCTACTGATATGGACCTAATATCGTCGGACACAATTCACTGAAGAAGTCCAGTGGATTCGAGAAGTTGCTCAAAAAGATACACGTAGAAAGGGCAATTAGGTGTTTAAAGCAATATAGAATTTTAACGAATAAAATAGCTATAGCAAAACATATTGTCCTAAAAAAAATTCAACTTTTTCAGTCGTGCTCAAGGTCACTTGTATAAAATCACCAACAGAGCAATTAAGCAAATTATTTTTAAATAACGATGTTAAAAACTTGTCATTATTATAATCCATTCACAAAACTTGTGAACTGTCAAAACGCTGTCAAGTTGGTATCTTGTTTAAATTCTGGTTGGAACTTCTATTTACTGATTTTGGCAGCACTGAAATTTTTGACATTTAAAAACTAGACTTATGTAACACTTTCTTGTAAAAAAAATAACCTTCCAAATTCTTTAATTTTTGTACATACACTTCAATTGCAATGGACCAGAAACGAAAGAGGGTTTTATTACTGGAAACGGAAAAAAGGCTATAGTTAATTATTACAAAGAAAAACTTCACTTAACTTTTGACACATGTAACATAACCTAATTGTACTATTACTAGAAATCACTAGATTCAAAGTACATTCCCAAAAAAACTGTAATTTCTAGGTACACTCAGCAAATATTAAAAAAAATTGACATTGACAGTTCACAAGTTTTGTGAATGGATAATAGTTGTGTGATTGAAACTATAAATTAATTAGATTACTTAAATATTTATTTTTTGGAATGCAACTAACTTTGAGAGAAATTGAGGTGTTGTTGATAGAATGAGTAAGTTTATCTACGGTCAAATTTATTTGCCTCTAAAGTATGCTATTATAAAGTAAATAAATGCGAAAGACAATAATTTGAGGATCTTGCTGTGATTTATTTTCTATCCTAGCTACTTATACTGTCAAAATACTGTTAACTTTAACGTTGCGTTTAATGAATTGGTATTCTGAATATAGCTATGCCCTTTTTCCGATAAATGAGATTATTCACTTACTTCCAAGTATAAAAAAATTGCTGCAGCCAAGTATTGTGTGATTTGGACAACTTTTCTGGATTATGATACTAGCAAACTAAGAATAGAAACAACTTACGGTATCTAAGGGTAAACGTGCAGTTTAGGTCACCCATATGTAAACAAACCGATCGGCATCACTCGGGTCAGAATATGCGAGGTTGCCAGGCTGAATTCATGCGCGTTTTCAGGTGCTACGTTATTACGCTACCAGACATAATTATCCGCGTGTTCGGTTGTTTTTCAATGAACTTTTAGTAGTTTTGGTAATCCTGCTGTTATTCAATTACGGGTTTGCAGTAAAATTATTTAAAAATTGCAGTAATAACTAATAACCCCTAATATAATTGAAATAAAATTACATCTGTTGGAAAATGAAAAAGCAAGATACAGGGGTGTGTAGGGTAGAAATAAAATCTACTGTATTTGTAACTAAAGCTTCAAACAGTGCTAGGTTTATTATTGAATATAAAACAGTAACTACAAAAATTAAATTAAATTGTTTATAAAAAAGTGTAGATGTATGTATTTACAAAAAAATAATTGAGTAGTTAACAAAACAGTGCCTACATGTTTAACAAAATTAAAGTAAATTGTTTATAAAAAAGCGCGGATATATTTACAAAAAATAAATTGATTTGTTAATAAAACAGTGCAAACATGTTTACCAAAAAAGGGTAGATATATTTACAAAAAATAAATTGAATTGTTAATAAAACAGTGAATACATGTTTACCAAAATTAAAGTAAATTGTTTATAAAAAAGGGTACCTAGATCTATTTACAAAAAATAAATTGAATTGAAATGAAATACAGTGCTTTCGTAAAGTAGTGGATGAATTCGTTAAAAATTCAAGGCACAACTTTTGGAAAAAAAGGCTCGGACCCGTCGATTTTTATTTTTATTTTAGCATTTTTTAAAATAAACTCCATACATACAGGGTGTCCCACGTATGAGGTATGACGTTATCAATGATTTTTTGAAATGGCAACCCCCCTTTTTCATTGCGGAATTTGAAAGAACGCATCTTTTTATTTACGCCAAGCTGATTTTTCCGTATAGGTCACATGACCAAAATTTAAGAAAAAAAAATAAATTTGCAAAATACTAAATTTGATTTTAAGAGGTATGATTTTACGCTTTTATCAATGACAGCAATCGATAAAAAACATGACGGTTGTCGTAGTTACTGTCAGGCAGACAACGGTGCCCAATTTGTACATTTAATTTAGTTGTTTTTGAAATTATCATTGCAATTCAATTTAGTATTTTGCAAATTTAATTTTTTTTCTTAATTTTTGGTCATGTGGCCTATACGCAAAAATTACCTTAGCGTAAGTAAAAAGATGCGTTCTTTCAAATTCCGTAATGAAAAAAGGGGGTTGTCATTTCAAAAAATCGTCGATAACGTCATACCCTGTATATATGCAGTTTATTTCAAAAAATGCTCAAATAAAAATAAAAATCGACGGGCCCGAGCGTTTTTTCCAAAAGTTCATCCACTACTTTACGAAAGCACTGTATTTCATTTCAATTCAATTTATTTTTTTAAATAGATCTAGGTACCCTTTTTTATAAACAATTTACTTTAATTTTTGTAGTTACATGTCTGGCACTTTTTTATATTCAATAATAAACCTAGCACTGTTTGAAGGTTTGGTTACAAATACAGTAGATTTTATTTCTACCCTACACACCCCTGTATCTTTCTTTTTCATTTTCCAACAGTTATAATTTTATTTCATTCATATTAGGGGTTATTAGTTATTACTGCAATTTTTAAATAATTTTACTGCAAACCCGTAACTGAATAACAGCAGGATTACCAAAACTACTAAAAGTTCATTGAAAAACAACCGAACACGCGGATAATTATGTCTGGTAGCGTAATAACGTAGCACGTGAAAACGCGCATTCATTTAGTCTGGCAACCTCGCATATTCTGACCCGAGTGATGCCGATCGGTTTGTTTACATCTGGGTGAACTAAACTGCACGTTTACCCGCATTTTATTTTAATGTTTAAAAGACAGTTAGAAATTGCAAAGTTATATGATCTCTTAGCAATACTGCATCAATTATCGCAACAACAGAAATTGATATATAAAAGTTATGGTAGGCGAAGGTTAGCTGAGAGGAAGCAAAATGAACACTGTTATGCAAACAATTACATTCCGTACGAATTCCAAGAGAAGCTATAATTCAAAACCTAACAGAAATGTAACTGCAAGACTTTTGCAATGTCTCTGAGAAAAGTTATTTTTTATACATGGTGTAAAAAATTGGCGAAAAAAGTAGATGGGATGAATGTTTAGAGCTAATAGAAGAATATTTTCGTTACCAAATTGTAGATTTGCCATTTTTCAAAATTGTTTTAGTGTATTGTAGAGACTAAAGGCAATAAGGACACATTACCTCGTTTTGAGATGACGGTAAGTATTGCTTTTGTACACAGAAAACTATTGTGTTAAGAATTACGAATGAAGGTTTTTTTGGTTAAGAATAAGGGCAGTTTAAAAATTGTTTATTATCAGTTGTGGTACTACCGTTGGTCGGTGATTACTATAATATAGGTATTACTTTTTCTCCATTTTATTTGCACTCTGGATATCACATCAACAAGTTAGAATATCTGCAGAGTCAAATATGTATATTTATAATTGGGAATAGCACCCTTGAAAAGATTATCCATAGCTCGGCGTAAATTATGTGCAGCTGGTAGATCGAACCCCAACGGCTCACCGAAAATGAGAATGTCAGTTAAAAATGCAGCATATACAATGTACCATAATAGATTTATTAACTGAAATCTAATATCGCATAAGTATCACGTAATTGTAGAATCATTTGAATTGTTTCATAAATACTGTAAACTGTATACTCTCGAACGTGTTCTATCTCCTACCACTGGGTGGCGCACGACCGATTGACACATTTCATCTGGGTTGCACCACAAAACAAATGAGAATATGCAAGCCATAATTTATTTGATTGATAGTTTATTTATTGCAGTGTAAAGAGTGTAAAAATAAAACTGTTTGTGAGCACTGTCCAGGTGAGCATGAATATAAATCTTGCGACCAAACTACAAAAACACCAACATGTACGAATTGTATGTATATAGCCAACAAGTTTCAAGAAACAAAAAACACACATCACTCTGCTACAGATACTGAGTGTCCATGTTATAAGAAAAGGATTCAGCAAATCCGTGAACAAATCAACTATCAGGTAACCCATTTATGAATCAATTTATAAGAGACCATAAAAATAATAGTATTAAAATCAATGTAGTAAATAATATAACTCATCAAAAAATTTTATAATTTTTAAGTAGGAAACAGTTCTTCGGTATCTTACACCAAAATATTCGTAGCATATCAAAGAACTTTGATGAATTCTTAATATTTTTAAGCCAGTTTGAAAACACCTTTGACATGATAATTTTAACAGAAACTTGGAATATCATGGACACAAATTTCTTCCACATAGATGGATATGAAATGATTTATAACGAGAGTAATTTCAATCAAAATTATGGTGTATATTAAAAATAAATTTAACCATAAGACAACTTTTCATCACTTCAACAATACCCATGTTATTGAAACTAAACTAAAACACTTAAATAAAACTGTTAGGGCCGGTTGCAGAAAGCAATGTTAAGTCTGGTGTTAGCTAACGTCGCGTCAAAGTGAACAAAATCGCATCAAATTTTGTTTACTAATGTATTAGTTACCATAAGCATTTGAGATTTGATGCGTTTTTGTTCACTTTGACGTCGCGTTAGCTAACACGAGACTTAACATTGCTTTCTGCAACCGGCCCTTAGTGTTGTAGCTATGTATTTGCTCGTGAACAAACAGATTACAATACAACTGAATTATAATTGCTTTTTATGGATTTGTTCATACGAGATTATAATCACGAAGACCGAAAAACATTCATTATTGATAACTTTGAACAATACCAGAAACATATGAGCAATAATATAGCTAATAATGACAGTTCTACAATATTTCACAATAATATACGAAGTATTTCAAAAAACTTTGAAGAAATAACAACTTTTCTGGACTATTTTCAAAATTCGTTGGATGTAATAGTATTAACTGAAACGTGGGAAATTAACAACCAATGTTACTTTAATATCCCGGGTTATGAAAGTTATTACAACAACAGCCACTTCAATCAGAATGACGGAGTTATTGTATATATTAAGAATAAGTATAATCCTAAGGTAACGTTTATTAATTTTAGTCGAACAGTAATAACTAAGACAGAATTAAGTATAGGTAATAGTATATTACATACCGAGGTGGGAAGTGTTTCATTACTGTCGAGAGATTAGGTAGTTTACCGAGACGCGTAGCGTCGAGGTTAACTTTATCTCGAGACAGGGATGAAACTTTCCACCGTGGTATGTATACTATTTTATTTGCAATCATCTAATTTTAAAAAATAACTACAATTGAATTCTGAATAATAGATATCTTGATGTAGCTAATATTTTTGTTACCATGAAAACAACCCACTCAATGTTTTGTTACCATGGAAACACCCCACTCTTCAAGTATGTAATATTTTTCGGGGTATGTAATAATTTCCTGGCTAGTTTCAAGTAATCATCTAGTTCCCAGCTGCTGTCATGTCATGAAATTGACACATTACAATGTGATTGCGAATAATAGTATATTACCTACCGAGGTGAAAAGTGTTTCATTCCTGTCGAGAGATTAAGTAGTTAACCGAGACGCGTAGCGTAGAGGTGAACTTTATCTCGAGATAGGAATGACACTTTTCACCGTGGTATGTATACTATTTTTTGCACTACTAGTCTCAGAACGCACCGTTATTGGCCTATCTTTAGGTCGTGAAGTTGATTTTCTCCACCAAGGGAGAGAAAGTAAAATTAACAATTTTCAACGTGGTAACTAAGAAATTGCTAAGTTACCAAATATGACTATTTTAATTTTGACGTTTTAAAGAGCTGTATTGTCAGGTTGACAGTTAAAATATTTTCGAAAATTGTTGGAAATTTAGGTATTAAGCCGTTTCGTAGTGCAAAAAATAGTATATACACCACGGTAGCGAATCGTCTTATAACCTTCGCGCTTTAGATACTTCGCGCTGCGCGCTCAGTATCTAATATGCGTTCAGGTTATAATACTGCGATTCGCTACCTTGATGTATAATATACTATTTTGCACTACTAGTCTCAGAACGCATCCTTATTGGCCTATTTTTAGGTCGTGAAGTTGATTTTCTCCACCAAGGGAGAGAAAGTAAAATAAACAATTTTCACCGTGGTAACTGATAAATTGCTAAGTTACCAAATATGACTATTTTAATTTTGACGTTTTAAAGAGCTGTATTGTCAGGTTGACAGTTAAAATATTTTCGAAATTTGTTGGGAATTTAGGTATTAAGCCGTTTGGTAGTGCAAAAAATAGTATATACACCACGGTAGCGAACCCTCTTATAACCTTCGCGCTTTAGATACTTCGCGCTGCGCGCTCAGTATCTAATATGCGTTCAGGTTATAATACTGCGATTCGCTACCTTGATGTATAATATACTATTTTGCACTACTAGTCTCAGAACGCATCCTTATTGGCCTATTTTTAGGTCGTGAAGTTGATTTTCTCCACCAAGGGAGAGAAAGTAAAATAAACAATTTTCACCGTGGTAACTGATAAATTGCTAAGTTACCAAATATGACTATTTTAATTTTGACGTTTTAAAGAGCTGTATTGTCAGGTTGACAGTTAAAATATTTTCGAAATTTGTTGGGAATTTAGGTATTAAGCCGTTTGGTAGTGCAAAAAATAGTATATACACCACGGTAGCGAATCGTCTTATAACCTTCGCGATTTAGATACTTCGCGCTGCGCGCTCAGTATCTAATATGCGCTCAGGTTATAATACTGCGCTTCGCTACCTTGATGTATAATGTACTATTATTCGCAACCACTTTATTCTAAACAATAATTGGAAAAATTATTATATTATGATACGACAGGTTGCGACGCGCATGAATGGATCATCGAGATTTCCAATGTCCCTACCTACTCAGCGGTCGGGAATGGATCGCGCATGAATGGATCAACGAGATTTCCATTATCCCTACCTACACAGCGGTCGGGAATGGATTCATTTCCAACCGGCAATTACTTTTCCGATTGGAAAGTTACAAGTTGGGAATAGCTCATTTTCCAACTTTTTAAAAGTCAGTAATGATCTTATTACATATATGGTTGCGAATAAAAATAGTTTCATAATTAATACCATGTATAGACCACCTTCAACAGATCCTTTTCAATTTACTAATGACCTTAGAAATTATCGACCTGCATAGATCATATCTTTCTAAAAAGTGTAAATGAATTATCCAAATTTTTTCCAGTAGCATTCCGCACTGGTATCACAGATCACTACTCTATTATGAACACTTTTCTACTAGAATCAAACAAAACCAAAGTAACTGCAACAATAAATCCTAGAACCGTAAATAGAATAAACTATAAAAAAGTGAAGGAAATATTGCAGACGATTGACTTTGAATCGGAAATTAATAAAAGAAACCCAGAAGAAACAGCAAACTACCTAATTGAGCAATTTAAAAATGCAATGAATTCAGCAACATACACAATCACCCTTAAGTCCACAGAGATCAAGAGAAAATAATGGATAACATCTGGGTTGCTCAAATCTATACATACGAAACAAAAACTATTTATACAATGCAAAAAGCATCCCCTCAATACCAGTTTAAAAGAGAAATATCTGTCTTACAAAAACCAACTAAACTCATTAGTCAGATATGCTAAAAACTCACATGGAATGTCATCAAATCCATAACTCCTACTAACTCCAAGAATTCCGAAATAAAACAGTTGAGAAATGTGACTACCAACTTAAGAATTACAAATAAAAAAGACACTACGCCAGTGTTGGTAGAATATTAGCCAGCAAAATAAAGAAAACCCGAAGTATGAATAATAATGTTACGATCCTGAGGGCCGAGGGATGGATGAGTCGGCAGCCTTGGCGATTAATACGCGAGCGTTCCAGAACTTCTTGAAGCAGCTGCGGAAATATGAGTCACAGCGGTCGAATGCTCGGGAAGCGCCCTTACAGCCAGGTGCAACGGATCACTCATGCTTTCAGGGACGCGCTCGAGGGCAACAAACGTGGATGCGTCATGCGGTTCCTAGAAAGGTCGAGCGTCCTCGCGATTAGTCTAGAAAGGAATTACCTGAAATATAAATACACGCCCGCATGAATAGCGGGCAGTTGGAATTCGGCAGCAAAACGCGTAAGAGCCGGGTAGAGCTCCCACATAAATAAAAGCCCGTGTGTACATATAACTAATAGAAATAAATAACCATATATAATCGTTAGTGTTTAAGAGTGATATAAATAAATAAGGTGTTAATCCGTATGTAATAATAAATAAATGTATCGATAGTTCGTTAGTGCCTGTATTAATTTGTAATCTGCTTGATAATTCTCGTGTGTGCTTGTAAATAATAATCGTAATAATTCATTGTTGTAAATAAATGTTTGAACCCATGTTTGTCGTATAATTTTAAATAGCCCGAACGTTAAAAACGTAACAATAATAATAAAATAATTAATTGTAAATCCATATTCCTCACACCAACGGACACTAATAAAATAACAAAACTCATTAAGGATCTAAAATCAGGTAAGGCACCGGGTATAGATGGTATAACGGTAGAAATGTTAAAAAGTACAAAATAAATTATAGCTACTCCAATTGCTCTTCTAATAAACAAAATTTTAGAAACAGGAGAATGTCCTAGAGTATTTAAATCAGCATGATTAAGCCACTGTTTAAAGGCGGTGATAAGGAACTAGCTGAGAATTATAGACCCATTTCCCTAATTTCTAATGTGGCAAAAATTTTCGAAAAAGTTATCAAACAACGGATAGTGAGCATCAATAAATATAACTTGCTGTCATCTCAACAGTATGGGTTTCAAAAAGGTGTATCAACACAAGATGCCATAGCAGAACTAATTCGAAATGTTCAAATGGCTCTTGATGAAAATACACCATGCCTCTGCATCTTCGTCTATCTAGCCAAAGCATTTGACACAGTCAATCATGTGCAATTATTAGACACGCTAGACAATATAGGCATAAGAGGCATAGCAAAAAAGCTTTTCCAATCATATCTGGAAGATAGACTCCAAGTTGTAAATATTGATGGTGTCACAAGCGAGGAATCCACAGTAGAATATGGAGTCCCACAAGGTACAGTTCTGGGACCGGTGCTTTTTACAATATATATATATATATATAAATGATTTATTACAGCTAGAAACTGAAGGTAAAATTCTCTCTTATGCTGATGATACGGCTATCATCTACAAAGACCACAACTGGGCCAACCTCAAGCGAAAAGCAGAGAAAGATATGGAGAAAATAAAACAGTGGTTCAATAGAAAACAATTAACAGTAAACTTAAAAAAAACTAAATATATATAATTTACAAATTATAAAGTTACATTACCACCGTACACGCAGTTAACTTTATCAGATCTTGAAGATGTTACAGTTCATATTCAACAAACAGACAGTATAAAATATCTGGGTATAAATATAGATTGTCACCTAACATGGAATGTACATATTAACAACTTAATTAAAAAACTAAGAAGCATGCTGTATAGATTTAAAAAACTAAAACCAATATTAATGCAAAAACATATGAGAACAGTATACTATGCACTGGTGGACTCTCTGCTGCAATATGGTATCATAGCATGGGGTTCTGCACCTAATACTTATATTAAGCCACTAGAGGTCATGCAAAAAATATTTTTGAAAATAATGTACAACAAAGAATATACATATCCATCTGAACTAATTTGTACAGAAACAAATATATTGGATATCAGACTTCTCTTCGCAAAAACTATTATAATATACCAGTATAAAACTAAACATAAACTAGAGAACACTAACCATACATACCACACGAGAAAAAAAAACAAAAAACTATTTCAAAATTAACAGAATGAAGAAAAAAGTGGGACAAAGATCAATAGAATTTCTGGGTCCTAAATTACTTAATGCATTACCAAGACAATTAGTACAAATCACCAAACTTTCAGTATTTAAGTGTAAATTAAAAAACTGGTTACTTGAAGGAAATCGCAGTGTTATATTAATAATTATAAACAATGTTACATCTTGTTCACACATCTTTATATAAGTTGTGGATCTGTTCTTGCAATATAATGTGCAATTAAATTATTACAAAGTAGTTGATAATAAATACCTGTAAATATATATAATTATAGAATCATAAATAAATTACAGACTGACTAGTACCTAATAATAATTTAAATATTATAAATATCATTTAGTTAGTTAATAGGCAGAATGTATTTAGATTTAGGTACAATACTTTCCCACACAAGCAATTTGCTTCAGGGAACAGCATTTTTTATGTTTATTGAAATCAATGTTTTATCAATCTTATGGACCATTACACTACTATTACAACTCATATAAATAATGTCCTGTATGTATGTATAATAACGATGCTCAATAAACCATTATTATTATTATTATTAGTTTCTGACAGGTATAACAAAAACCCCGTCAACCAATGAATACTTGGTCAATAGAACACCGTTCTACAACAGTGCTTTTTTTTTCATGAAACCAACTCAGTGACTTCAACGCAGCATCGTTTTTGAAACCACTTTCATGTTGCTAGACGTGGTCGTATTCCTAACCGCATTACAATTTTGAGCTGGGTGACTAGCTTTGAAGATACCTACTGCTACTTTGGTGAATATCAAGCACGGGCCACCAAGGACAGTGAACTTTTGAGAAGAGTTTTTAGGAATTTTCAAGAGCGCTGAATACAGTGTGTGAATCAAAAAACAGGTCATCTGACTACTGTAATATTTAAGACATAAAATTGCCATGTTTAAGCTTTATTTTGGTTTAATAAATTGTTGTTCATGTTTTTCTTGACGAAAGTTATTTAACATCAAAACTCGTCAGTCAGCCGTGCGCCACCCTGTATTTGCAAATAGTTTTTGAAGTGCAAGAAACTACAACGTAATAAAATATCTGGAGGAATCAGTCGAGAATTAAAAAATTATTATTTAGATTCAGAATCATCAAATGTTTTAAGTCTAATTCACTCCCGGTACTTCAAGGTGCATTTTGTGGCTCCTTATGGTGATGTCTTGGAAGCGGTTTTATCCCAAAAAAATGCCCATAATCTGATGCAGGTTTGGTTCTATTTGGTTGTTAGATTATTGCATCTGTCAGTTTAAATTAGGATTGGATAATATTTGGAAGTAAACACCTATTGGCCATTCAAAATCAAAGGTAGGCGCTATATCTTTATCGTCACGTGATCTGATTGGTCGAATTTATTTATAGGCTCTTTCCTTTATCGTTTTTAAATTGTGACGTTTTACGTTTCTGCAAATTGTTTGAAAACATGTTGATTGCTGTTATTTGTACGGATCTATCGCCCCTACAAGCACCATCCAGTCGCGACATGGAGACATCTGGACCCCACAAGAGGTTACGTAAAGCTAGGTGGTCGCAGCAAGATGTAGCAGATTCCACGAAGTGTTTTACGTTGGGGGCCAGCCACACATGGATCCTCGCAAATCCCCTGCTTGCCCCACTTAAGTTTCTCTAGATAAGCCACGTGGAACAAGATCACGAACCACTATAAGAGAGCGATGCCCGGCCAGTCTCGAACTCAGATTTAATCCATTCTTTCCAGAGTGCAGTCCAGAAAAGACCAACATTCAGTAACTAACACCTAGACGCGGTCGCGTTGTTGCTTCATTTTGCGTCACAGCGTTTATGTAAGAAGAGTTTTATTTCTCACTTCTTCCTGAGAAGTTGAACTGCATGAGAACTTTAACCTGACCTGAAACATTTCTACCTGCTTGAGTTAGTCAAACTGCGTCAGCAACACTTCTTCCACGCATGTGGCGCACGGATTAACCGTGTTGACTGGCTGAAAGCGACCCTGTGATACCTAATACTTGGTTCTATAAGCTGCTGGCACATGGATTAGCCCTCGAGTCAGAAATTGTACCTCAGCCAAATAATGCATTTCTCTGCCCTCATTGCATAATCTACTATTATATGTTTTGAAATTGCAACTACTCTATTTAAACCACCAACGTCAGTTATGTTTGTGTACTAGATCTAAACAATAAAGCTATGTACATTTTTCTCATAATTTGATCACTCTAGCAATCTTCGGACCTTGGCCTGTGAGCATTTTAAGTCATAATTAGACCAGAACAATAATTGCATTGTACCAGTTCACAAAGGTTGCCATTAATTTGATTAAGAATTACTTTTATAATTCCGAAACGTTGCATGGCGCCTTCGCAAGGGACCAATACGTTCATAAAGTTACAAAGTAATCCCGATGTTCTTCACCTTAACTTTGAGCGAGTTGTAATCATTTTCGAATGCCAAAGGAGCTATACAATGTACACTGGTGTCCATCGGGTGAATCAGCGCGTTGCATGCTAGAAAAAACCGCAGCATCTGGTGGAACGGTTCCGTTTCTACTTGATTGCGATTCCTATGATTTTTCGATCTACAATTGAAGGTCAGTACTTTACATTACATCTTTTGAATACCCTTGGGCGCAGTTACCACCCTTGCGTTTTTCGCTGCGATTTGGAATCGCACAGCTTGTCGGATAGTCTTTATTACGGGGGTTATTTATTGTAAATTTTAAATTCATTCTAATTGTATAACTAGTAATCAATCATCTAGTATTTACCAATTTCTCTTGTTTGATAATTTCTGTTTTGTAAATAAACTTTAGTTGCTTTGTGTATTTATTCTCTGCTTGTTATTTGTGAAAAATGGTAAACGGGAAATTTCACTAATAGACCAATCCTATTTGCTTATTTTCGATCATGTGTCCAACTCACAAATCATGCGGCGTGTAGATTGGGCTTTCCTTGTGCCTTACAAGTAGACAAGAGCAGCCGGGAGCATTCCAGAAACGAATTACGAGTTTGGCGTCACTAAAAAGTGTAATCCAGGTAGAAGTTCCACATTTCGAGGTCAATTTGAACACCCAAGGAGCTCCGAAAGGCCTGCAGCAGTGTGGTCCACTGGAGCATCCATAGTTCAAGGTACAGAGACAAGCACAAGCCGCCAGGTTCCCTCCAGAAAGAAATTATCGCCGTAGCGTATCTAAAAAGTGCGGAATCCGAAGAGGTTGGCCATCAACAAAACAATTGCAGTTCCGCGTCTTCTATGACGTCGATAAAGGAAGCAAAAACAGGTTAGCCATATTACTTGATTTAAATTACATTGCTATTATTACCTGAGGTGGATTTGTAAATTGTTGGTAGATTTGTATCATTTACGCTGAATTTTTATAGGTTATCTGCCACCCGTTTTAAAAATGTGCATTTTCTATACAATAGTAAAAGTCATACACAAGAATGAAAGTTATACTGTGTGTTACAACCTAACCCTGAGATATCCGAGTTCTTAATAGCCGGTGCAAAATTTAAATTAGTTGCCAACGAGTAAAATATAAAAAGGCAAAATACCATTTATTTATTGCAATTAATACAAACAAGCATCATTTTAATAAGCCCTGATACAGCACAATAATTCTTATTAATGCTAGTATTTGTTGTGATAATCCCACATTTATTTATTATTACAAACCTTATCGCCTCTATAGGTGGGCCATCATGACAGTATATCCGAAACAAGTGCCCTCTGTCCTGTAAATGTAGCATGACGATTTAGGTATGAAGAATGTGTCTGCACGGTGAATTCCCAGATTGCTTACACCTGAACAAAAACTGTACAGGAAAGTTTTAAAAAAAAATTAGCCGAGTCGGAGAGGAACAAACATTTTTTTTTTCGAATTATCACCGGGTATGAGACTTGGGTACATCACTGGGACCTGCCTATTAAACAAGAATTCATGCGGTGGGTTCATAAAGTCTCTCCACCATCAAAAAATGGTTTTCTGGGACGCTGAAGGAGTCTTGCTTACTGAATATATGCCGAGCGAGTCTACCATAAATGCAGAGGCCTACAGAAACAATTAAAAATTTAAAACTGATCTGGAAGAAAAGCGCCCACATTCTTATCCACAAAAAACTTGTTGCTGCACGACAATTATCGGGTTCATAAGGCAAACATAGTTCAGCAAATAATCAATGACTATGGTCTTATAGAGTTTTTCTACAGCCGTGATTTTAAACTGTTTCCAAGGGTCATATGCGGCATGCTTTATGTTGTCTATAAAACACGCCATTCCATTTAAAGCACGGAGTACTTTAAGAGTTTATAAAACCTTATTTGTGAAGATTAAAAGTACAGTTATTATATCGGACCGATTTGTATGCGCAGCCCCGGGTGTTCGATTGGAGAGGGGGAGAGTCCGATGGCCCCCTTGGAGAGGGGCGGAGCCCCGATGGCCCCCCTGGAGAGGGGTGAAGCTCCAAGAGCCCCCTTGGAGAGGGGCCGAGCCCTGAGGGCCCCTTGGAGAAGGGCAGAGTCCCTAGGGCCCTCTTGGAGAGGGGCGGAGCCCCGATGGCCCCCTTAGAGAAGGGCGGAGCTCCAAGAGCCCCCTTGGAGAGGGGCCGAGCCCTGAGGGCTCCCTTGGAGAAGGGCCGAGTCCCGAGGGCCCCTTTGGAGAGAGGCGGAGCCCGATGGCCCCCTTGGAGAGAAGCGGAGCCCCGAGGGCACCCTTGGAGAGGGGTGGAGCTCCAAGAGCCCCTTGGAGAGGGACCGAGCCCTGAGGGCCCCCTTGGAGAGGGGCCGTGCCCCGAGGGCCCCCTTGGAGAGGAGCGGAGCCCCGATGGCCCCCTTGGAGAGGGGTGGAGCCCCGAGGGCCGCTTTGGAGAGGGGCGAAGCCCCGAGGGCATTTAAGCTAACAAACTCCTCGGCTGTAGAAAAAATATTGAAGCCAACTCGTGTTTTACAGTTTAAAAATCTCGGTCGATCATAAAATTCTCGCTTCGCTCGAATTTTAACATGATCGACCTCGATTTTTAAATCCTCTGTAAAACACTAGTTGCCTTAATAGCTATAAGGCATCCACCTTATAGTCCGGACTTAGCTCTTCTTTTTATTAAAAAATTTAAAAAAGCATGTCATGGGAAAGTGTTTTGCTTCTAATGATGAACTCACAGAAGCTGTTGAAGAATATTTTGCAGGGTTAGCGAAGGATTTTTGTTCTGAGAGTATGGGACAATTGGAAAAAAGATGGAATAAGTATATTGGTGTTGAAGGGAGTTATGTAGAAAAAGGCTTGTTAATGTGATATGTATTTTTTTCATGGCTAGGTAACATAAAAATACGCTACTCGCACATAAATATTTTGCAATAACTTAGTTCTGTGTTTGTTGAAGGAAGATGAAGCAGTAAACTACAATATAATATCAAAAAAAGTACTTTAATTCCTCTTATAACAAGTTTTCAAAAACAATTAAACAGGTATTACTTCTTGGTTTTCGCCAACTTATCTTTGGATTTTCCTGGTTTCTGAACCGACATGCTTCTAGTATGAAGGTCCATTTCAAAGAGCGCTCTTCTTTCCTCCTGCAACCTCATTCTTTCTTCTTTCTTCTTCGCTTTCTCTACCACCATGGAGCCACACATAAGAAAGACGTCGTAGAATTCCAGAAATGTTAGTGGGTACTCCATGTTCACAATCACTCCTTCTTTCACGATTTGAGGACAGACACTTATTAAACATCCGACCACCTTTTTCGCCCCAAGGAGCCGCAGGATAAAGAGCTCCTTGCGAAACGGATCGTCAGTGGAAGGTTCGGGCTCTGGCTCGGACGGTTTTTCGCCGAAATCCGGCGGATCATCTATAAGAATAAATATTTTACGATTTTGTTTTGTCAACTTAAAATAATGATGCAACGTTTTTCCTAATTTGAATAATTTCCAAGGCTTACTTGGTAGATAAATTATTTTCCCACCAACAGGTACGGCATTAGTGCCTTTGACCAGTTTGGGCGTTTTTTCATCTTTGGATATTTTTAAATAACACGGCGGTTGCTCTCGTTTCCGCGTACATACGCTGTTGAGGAATTTCCGAGCAGTATGGGGCTCTCCCAGTTTGCAGTACAACGAATAAACGCTGTTAACAGGAAGCAAGTCTCTAAACTCGAAAAGCGAACCAGCTGCAATTAAATAAAATTAGTCCTACCAACCCACCCAGATAAATATAGACAGTAAATTACAATATGTTGGTTGCATGTTGTTGTAGACAATGTCCTGCAAGAATTTTTTGAAAATGGTCGACAATATTCCAGAATTTTGCAGGCCTCCGTCACATCTCTTGGCGAATGCAACAGCCAGGCTAAACTAATCAGGATTTGCAAATATTGCCAAAAGTAGATTTTTTCGAAGGGGTAATGCTCCAGCTCCAAACCACTTCCAGGGTTGCTCATCAAATAATATCGATATCGACGAGCGCGTACTTGTCGTTAACGATGTTTAAGTCTCTAATCATTTGCCAAAGAAAATACCTATTAAAATCGGTTTAAAGCGAACAGTGTGTGGCGATGCTATGGTGGCGTATTTATTATACATTTTATGGAGATTGGTCAAATGCGTGACGATAGCATCCTTTAACTCTTTTTCTTCGAGTACTACCTGGCGGGCTTGCAAATTGGCGAGCTTTGACTGCACATCGGAAGGACTCTGCAACATGCGTCTTGGAGAACCAAGGTGCGACCGCGATACATTAGTCAGGTGGCTTAATATGTTCCATTTAGAATATTTTGAAACCCATGACGGATATGAATCCTCTCGGATATCCCCAGAAGCACTACAATATATAATAATTATTCGTGCAAGTATCTCATAATTTTTTACACCTTACCACTCAGTAATGTCAGAACTTAATTCCGCCTTGTATAATTCCCCTATGTACAGGTGACAGCTTTCTCAATGTAATAAGAAAAATCGGTCTTTTCGCTGCCAAAATGCATGGGTACGGGCAAAGGGCTGCTCAGGTTTCTCCCACTAAGAAAATCCGACTGACTGGATTCTGAATCACCAGGATGATTAATTCTGGGTTGATCTCTGTCTATCAGTTCAAGTATGGAAGGATTGAGTGCCTTGTCCTCGCCTCTAGAGCGAACTTGTTCTACGATTAGTTGGAAGATTGACTGGTGACAGTGTGGGGTAACATCGTACATTGATGTCTCGGGAGTTACTCTATGGCTTTGAGGAAATGCAGACCTAGGATATCCGGGATCAGCTTCAATGTCAAGGTGAATGGGCTTGTCGCACCAAAACAGAGGATTCCTTTCAACGAGTTTGCCGTTACCGCACTGCAGGACCCCCGGCCCGTGTTTCATGTTGTTCTTCCAAATTCCCGCCAGCTGGGCCCCATTTTGTGTTCCGAAATTCAGAATTCCTAAAAGTGTGGGATCAACAAGTTTTTATGTTGTGCAAAGACTTTTACCTATGCCTTCCCTTTTTCCGTCAACCCAATTGCCCTCGTAAACGTTTTCTACGGGATATGTGAACGTGTCGTTCAAAAAAGCGTTCCATACATATTTACCGTATCCATTCATTATTCCATTTACCCATTCTCCTCTGTAGATCTAAAATAATAAAATATTTTAAATTAGAACCACAATTTGTAATGTAAGGTACGAGTGCAAAACTAGAAATGGGATATTTATGCAAAAGCAAGTCCCTTAAAGCAGCCCACTCTGAATGAATGAGATTTTTTACACGACTCTCACAAGACATATCCAATACTTGATAAAAAGAGAGAAACAATTCAAACAATTTTAGCCCCAATCTCTACCCACAATAAGGCCAGAACTATTTTGAGAGTAGATTTTTTAAAAAGGTTTTGTTATTCTTTTGTATATTTACATCATTGTTAGGCCACACCATAGTCCCTTGTCCATGTTGTTTTCCTTGATACCACTGGCCCTTATATCTTGCACCATTTTTGTATTGCCTGTAGCCCATACCTTGTCGTTGGTCTTCAAACCATTCACCTTCATACCAATCACCAGTTTCATACAAAAGCCAACCATTGCCTATGAATTACACCTTATCTTTAAAAGCAACAATTAAATGAGATTTTCGTTTAATATGTACCATCTGGTGTCATCCAATGACGTACAGTGGTTTGTTATGCTAGTTTGAAATGTTCAGACCCACACTATGAAACATGACTTGACCTAATTCCACCTGAACTTATTGACAGCGCGAGTCCGCGTTTTCTCGTGTGCAATGTTTTTTAAGAGTTCTCGGAAGATAGGTTTTTAGCGCGAAACGAGACATTAACAACCTGACGCTGGTCAGAACAAGCGGCACTCGAGGTGAAATAATTTGGGTGAGCAGGTCTTCAGAGAACGCCACAAGCTTCAAGTCAGTGTATTTCGTCCAGGGGCAAAAAGACATCCCAGCTTCAAGTTTTTATGCAGAGCCAAGCTCTAGCGCAGTTCCAGCGGACTTGTAATTCGCAAGTTTGAACAAACGCTGAGAGCGACATAAGCAAAGGGCCACCGCACCAACGAAGAAAACGCCACCAAGAGCGAGGACATCTTCTTTGAACATCGTAGAAGTGCAAACATCAGGTTTAAAAGGCAATTAGCGTCAATAGACGCAGTACATGTTGATGGTGTCCTGCCATATTATTTGTACCTGGGAGACAATTTCAGGCTCGCGTTCAAGCGATTGTTTAAGCGAGTGGCGTCAAGCTGCGAGGCTGTCGAGTTATTTATATTAAAGTGAAAGGCGGCGTGATATAGCTTGCGCATGGAGCCGTACTTTTATACGTAAAATATGGTTGCATTAAAAATAATTATTATTCTGGCAGTTATTTGACATATAAATGCGTGTAGAAATAGCGTTGGTGCGTTAATTATCATATCTTATTTAAAACAAACGTGTTTGGTAATTGCCATTTATGTATTTTAGTAGTTAATTCCGATTCCACTATTGCTTTATGGTGTGCATTTAACCAGCAGTATATAATACGTCTAGAAAATAGAAATAGAAATATGTTGGAGGTATATAGTTTGGCTGCACTAGGTAGTAAGATAAGTTGGTTTTCACATAAATGTTAAGATTTGTTCAATACAAATACTTAATTTGTTCGTCTATCGGAATGTAAAGTGCACATACTTTCTAGGCGTACTATATATTTATTTTACATTGACTGTGAGCAAATTGGCTTTTATTTGAGTAGAAGTTTGCGACAGATGATTGCAGTTGTACGAGGACAGGTGCGGGTCACTTTCTGATAACATTGATTTTTCTTAACCACGGACTGGGATAAAGGTAACAAGCAACTTGTTAAGTACTTCTAGAATTACGTGAACAATACCGCTGGCGCCAGCATTTGCGGCAAGCTACTGCCGTCACGTAGAAACTCTGTATCGCCGGTAGATCTCCTTTTCTAATCTCCGGTTCCATCGCTAAAGAGCGTAAGCAGTTCGTTTAGAAGCGCCATTTTAGCCTAATCGGGGATTACTAGCTTCGAAAGCGGGATCCCAATTGTTTTAGTGGTAATAAAATCAATTTTTATAGTGTAAATAACTCTTCGAACGGAAGTACGTCATCTTGAGACTCAAAAGAGTGCCGCATTTAATCGTTGAGAACAAAATAAGTACTTGTTTCTAGAACTATAGCGAGTTAAAACGTGCAGCAGCAGACGCCGCGGCAGCAATGCCTTTGATGCGTTGATAAGTCGATTGTATCGCTAAGGTATACGGGAAACATTGTTGTTTTCAAGTGAATCTCGAAGCCATAATCTCGAATACATACCAAATATTTAAAAGAAAACCCCGATGTTTCAAGTACACCCCTGAGACGCACAACGCGATCTCGTTTCGTTCTATTAACACATTTCCGTGACTCTAACTAACATCACTTACGTATTGGTGGCACCGAATCTCGTGAATAATCTACGTTAACCTAGTGGAGCCGTCTCCAGACAGCCACCGGCCTTGCCGAATCTTTAAGTTGTACAGCGGCGTGGGCCTTCTATTTTGCATACTGTGACGTCATGATTTGGGCGTGCGAATATCTGCCGTTTCACAACGTCTGCCCACTGCAGACGACATTTCAGAGTTGCGTCATCCGAAAGTTTGACAATACAGGCAGCCTCATGTTGTTGATCGTTTAGCTAACAGGTATTTAAGGCATGCTGGGTTATGTAGTGTACTTTCCGCGACGCGATTTTGTTAAACAAGTGCGGCTCTCAGCGCCAAGCGGACTTTAGCGCTTGTGTGGATTATTACACACAACTGTCACATGACTGATATCATCTAATGAGAACCATGCATTTTTTGAAAATCAACCAATCCCGAATTGATTACCTGATAAGCGCCCTAGGGATGATTATCAAGCGATAAGCTCCCTAGTGCTAATTGTCGACCCCGTAGATGGTGTCATAATTAGAAATAGAAATGCAAGAAGAACGCAATTTGAGTTTTTTTGGCAATATTAGATCTATTTTAAACCATAATACGTATACGGGTTTTGGGTAATAATCTTCAAAATATAAACGCGGGCAACACACTTACATATAATTTTGCTCGTGCCAAGAGTCATCGTGCTGGTTGCCTTTAGAAAACTGCCCTCGGAACAGTTTTTATTGCAACCAGCACTTGACCCTTGGCGTGTACAAAATTATCGGTAAGTATGTCTCGCCCTTGTTATATTACTATTGATAATCTGTGGGAATGGAGCCGAAGCTCCGGCTAACATTGACGCCTGTCACGTGCTCTCCCATAGCCAATGGGCGAAGCAAGCGGGTAAAATTTGAAAGTATGACACGCACAGTGTAACGTCCAATCTTGTCTGTACTGTGCTTATATTGTGTGTGGCGAAATTCGAGGTTGTAAACGCAGTCGTAGTTAATTGCAAAGCCCGCGTTCCTTTATGGTTTCTTACGAGCCCATTACAGGCTTGTTACACGCTTTAATAATTTATAATTGTGTTCCGGATAGGCGAACAGCTGATCATTGTATCTTTTTGACGAATGACCGTCGCTTTGTTTGGCATTTATTGCCGTATTACGAAATGACGGACAGCTGTTCCTGGTCATAGTTTTCGGCGAATAGCCGTTTACTTATTTTAATAGTCATAGTTATGTTTTGGGTTGGCAAACAGTAGATCATTGTTTGTGTCTCGCCAATTGCCACCCGCTTGCATTGAAATTTGTCAACTTTACTCTGCCATTTATAGTGGCCTGTTTCTTGTGAAATAAACGCATTTTTATAGTTAGCGTTTGAGTTTGATTAACCAAAATTCTAAGCAATGTAAAAACTACTTGTATGCTTCAATTAAAAAAAAAGGTGTTCTTCTACCTATTGTAAAGTGAAGCCTTTAAGTGGTTTCTTTTACACAGGTATTTGTTGAGTAAATTGCGTAAGAATTACCCCCCCCCCCCCCATCGCGAAAGCTGTCTTTCAATGACTGCAAATTCTACGGAATGAAACATCTAGCTCAAGGTTTGCTGCGGCGCCCTTTCAATTAATAAAGGTAATACCGATGTGTTTAGACCGGCTTCAATATAGCCAAGCTATCGAGATCTGGTGAACCCCACCCGAATGCTGAGCTAGTTGCGAGCCAACCGATGGCAATATGTCTTGAAGGGAAGACTTCAGATTTTAGTTTTACATGAGAAACCTGTTCTTTGTTTAGATTAAATTGAAGTGTACCATTGTAAGCATGGTGTGTGTTCAGTAAATATTGTGTTATAATTTAACTTATATAGATTGATGCGGAAAAATTTGATAGAAATTCATAATTGTTGAACTTCTGCATAGAGTTTCTCGATGCTGTTCAACAAAACCCCTACTCCAATTGAAAATTATTACCACATTCGTTATTGAGTTTTTGATACAAAATTACCTTACAACGGCTCTCTTAAAAGTAATAGGAGGCGACCGCTCTTGAGTCTTAGAGTATGTTTTTCTTACAATTTTTTTAAACCTCAATTAATAACTTAAAAACAAGCATAACTACCGTGTTTCTCGCTTTCTTTCCACCGACCAGTATACAACATAGGCGTCCCGTTCATATTAAAGACACCTTCGCCATGCAACAAACTTTTGCAGAAATCGCCGTGGTAAAAAGAGAGATCAGAGTACTGTAACATCCCATGGCCTGTTGCGTGACCATGAACAAAGTCACCCTGAAATATATACTTATTCATCTCGTTTGACATATACTGGTATTTTCCAAACGTTACCTCATATGCAGTGCCATCGGCCCATATAAATTTTCCGAATCCATGCATCAGTTTTCTCGACACGGGACCCTCGTAGCGATTTCCATTTTTAAATATGATAATGGCGTTTTCGTCAGGAGAGTCCAAGATCCAGTCCAAGCAAGTGAAGCGAGACGAGTCATGGCTAAAAGTGCTCGCTCTAGACTTTTTGGATCCCTGTTTTTAAAACAATTGGGTAATTACTGCTTAAAATAGTAATTTTAAATATGCGATATGCTTGGAATAAATAAATTACACTTTTTGCGCTGTCTTTGCTTCGTCGCTTTACACTAGTTTTACTCCGTTGATCAATTGATTCTCGAAATGATGGAGATTTAGGTCTCTCTCCAGACTTTGATCTTTTTCTCCTCGAGAGCTCTTGGTGGCCTGAAATGAAAATTATAATTATTATACGTAGTGAGTGTTATAAATGAATACAGAAGAACAATTGTTCAAAACGCGCAAGTACTTAAGTCTTTGGATCTGCGTGAGTCCTTCGAATCAGGGCTGCTGCGCCTTCTTGGTGGTTTCCCTGTCAACGACAGCTTAGACCCTTTCTCGTCAGTAGTATCTTTAGTTTCAGTTTGCTGATCGATGCAAAAACAAACTTGCGGTGGTTCATCGGGTATAGTAATCCAATCTTCTACTATAACATCCAACATACTGTTAAAGAAAAATAGTACTAATTCGTCTTGGTAGTTAATTTTCGGCTTTTCTGACAGCACTATGCTAGTACTCAATTCTTTGAGCAAATCGTCGCTTTCTGCTAAGGAATCGGCTTGATTTTCCTCGCCCGAGAAGCGTCTCTTGCTAGAAGCACTTGACTTTCTTCTTTGTTCAAGTTTATTGCTTGTTATGCTCATGATCTAAGGATTTCAGTTTGCACTGTTGACAAATATATTTCGTGTAGTGTTTGTTTGTCATTTGGTGTTGCTACTTCGATATAAATTAAGGTACCTTTATTAGTCACGAAATTATACTATGATACACCTTCGCAGGCATGAATATTCTATAATTCTTTCATATTTATGATGAACGAACGTTGTTCTTATAAATCCTGCAACGTGTAATTAACATGATTTTTTGCCGCCGATGCAACGGTTCCAGCTCCGACTGGAATATTTGGAATATTTTTCACACTGACCGCTGTTCTACTTCAGGAGAAAATATAGAAGACTACAACACCAAAATAGACAATATTTGGTATATTCAAGGCTAAACTGCAGCATCCGGGGTCAATTTCCCTCCTTTTGCTTCCCTTATAATTTTGGTTATGGTTACTAGTGAAACATGGTTAATAGTAATTAACGTATTAAGAGGGGTAACCCAGTCTTAACATTCGAGCATATTTTTACCACTCGAGCGAGCGCAGCGAAGCAAGAGTGGTAATTTATGTGAGAAATGTTAAAACGGTTTCCCCTCGAAATGCGTTCATTAGTTTATTGTTCATTGAGGCAATAATTTTGAATCAATAAAAATTACTAAAAATTGCTAAATCGAAATCGGGCTACCATGAATATGTGTGATGTTGCTATAGTGAATGCATGTTGAATGACTGGATGCATGTTAAATGTATCTTAACATTCGAGGACGCGAGTGGATGCATGTTAAATGAGTGGATGCATGTTAAATGTATCTTAACATTCGAGGACGCCATCATGTTAAACACTGTTTAACATTTCAATAAACAATAAAAATAATTAATACGTATTAACAATAGCAAAGGAATTGGATAATCAGGAAGTAGGTCTTTATATATAAAAGTCAGTTCGATAAAAATCTAGACTCCCCGGGTCTCGGAAATATGGCCAGGCGTTGGAATGTAGCCAGCGTTGAGAAAAACCCTAAGCCAATAGAAATATTCAAGGCGATTGGTAAATTTGGTAAAAAATAGATTTTCGGGGTTTGACGGTAACTCAATTAAAGAAAAAACGAACCCCAAGGTTTAAGCACTGCACTGCGTTTTCACGGCCGTAATTACAATGGCAAGTAAAAACACGTAAGCTACCCAGTCACAAACTATACTTGCGGTTTGCTTGATCCCTCTCAATTTTCTGCATTCAACACACACGCTGGTCCCTGCCTCGCGCTTAGAAGAAAATCATCCCTTCCAATCGACTAATATTAGTGGCGTGCGTTTAATATTGTAAGCAGGAGAAAACGAATATAACAAGTTGCCAATAAAGATAGCAATCCTTTCAAAGTTGAATTGACATTGAATTGACATAATCAATATTTGTAATGTGAAGAGAATCTTCTCTAAACCTGACGTTTAAAAGACATTTCAGTATTTAATTAGAGCAGCTCTATGTTGACAGTGGGATTCATTACCTTTTCAGGAAAAATCAGGTACATATTTCACCCCTTGCCTTTTATATCGCGCAGAAAACTATAAATGATTAATATACAATGTATTACTAATCGTCCACCAAAAAAAAATCGTATAATTTGATAATATCAAAATATCAATTACAATATTGAAAGTAATATTTATTACTTTTCAACAATCAAAATCAACTTTTCTTGATTTTTTTCCAAATTCGTTGACAGTGGTAATGTAGCATACATTATGTATAATACTTTTAATTTAAATATCTATATCCAGATATCTTATGGATAGCATGTGATATAACAGTTGTATGTTTGACTGGTGAGGTAGTAAGGGCAACCACAAGGTTATTTTTAGCAACGATAAAAATAAATAACTTGAATTGAGAATCTACGAGAAATATTCACCTTAAGGGTTAAATTCCCATTAATTGTGAGAAAATAATAATTGTTGGTTGGATACGTAGTAGTAATAAAGTATTCTCTACGATCAAATGTAACTTCAAGACACAGTTATTATAAAAATACTAGAACGCGCGTGGCCAGCCTCCGTCTGGCCCCGCCAGCGTAAAGAAACGGTTAATAATAAAAATTCTTGCTTAAGCTGGTAGCCAGCCTACGTCCGGCCCTGCCAGCGTTAACAACACAAATGCTTGCTGTTGACGGTCACTTGTGCTTACGATCGGCATGTGCGCGCGCCAGTGCTTACGGTCGGTCGACCGGCGGCCGGCGGCCGGCGGCATCAGCTCTTATAATATAAGATATAATTCAAAGTTATTTGAATTCGATTACTAAAATACTACGAAGAAAAGAGAATCAGTGAAGTGAGTGTGGTGTGCTGCATATCAGCTAAATCAGGCAACAAAGTTCCTAAGAGCTACAATGAGCTTGTGAGTTGGTCGAGAACCACCAAGAGGGGTTTGCTGACTTGACTTTTATCCATTTAGAAGTCGAGGTAGAAAGTCCAGGTACATAGAACAATCATCAGAAAGTTAGTGACAATTTCTTAAATAACATTAAGTGGTGCCACAACTATTAAAATCATTGTATTTATATTTAGAAGATTATTATAGAATATTAATTTATAATTTTTCTAAATTATACCTCTGATTTGAGTACTCAACGTTTTCCACTATGATAATTTGAAATTTAAACCTTTTGGAGTAGGATAACGTTTAGAACTTTATATTTTTATTTTAATCAAGTTTGAATATTACTACAATTTATTAAATTATTTCTGACAACTTGCATTTTATTGTGTAATGTCAAATCAAACTTCTATTACATACTAACAAACTGATTATACAAAACAAGTTTATGAAATACCTGAAATTGTGCTTTTGATTGATAAAATCAAATAATTATTATTCTTTAAAAGAAGATTCAATCATTAAACATATAGAAGAAGTTGTTAGTTGAAGGTTAGCCCATTCAGCTGGGAGTTAGGGGTATCAATACTTTTAAACTGACTAGTCGTGGCATAATAATATTAAACACTTGACATAATTTCAGATGTCAGATTGATTTATAAATTACTCCAATCACTACCGATCTTATTAAGCAATAATGTAGCTACATGAGTACATTTACGTAAAGGAAAGTATTTCTTTATTGTAAGTATTTTAAAAGTATATTACATATTTCAACTTGACTCGTAACTTGGAGCTATAGAAAAATATATTACATTGTTTTAGAACCACCGAAAGGGGTGCTAATACAATCTGGCACCGCAAGTGAGGCTATAATATACAGTAGGTATCGCTCAAGCGCATGTTGTAGTTGCTTAGGTTCCGGCTGTATGTATGTAACTATTCAGCAAATTGCACTTTTACTTAGTTTTATAATAGTTCTATACTGTAGCTTTTTATACTAAAATTTGATATGACATGTGAATAATTCTACCTGGCATATGACAGTTAAGGTCATTTAATCAATTAATAGTTATTAACTACATTATGCCGATCGGTAAGCGTTTAGGGCCGAGTTAGTACATCACGATCGAGCCCGTTAGGGCGAGACACGTAAACCAGCTAGGCCATAAACGCGTATAATTTTTGTTTTGTATACTGAACAAAAACAAGAATTATTTTAATTTGATTTTATTTAAGAATTATCCCAAACTATTTGCTTTTAAAATGCTGTGGTTCTTGTTATACGTTTGGCAGTCGTACTGAAATGTGTTAGACTGACGAAAAACCTAATCTGCTAACTTCGAATTTGACATCGACTGACTGTGCCACCAACAATATACTTCAGTACTGGGAAACGTATAATACGAATCACAGGCGTTGCTAAGTGCTACCGGACGTCGTCAAGGGCGTCGCTAAGTGCTACTGGGGTCGTCTAGGGTGGTCGTTAAGTGCTAAGAACATACTTACCGGACTCGTTGCTAAGCTGGTAGATAGTGTATACCAGACCAATATACACAAAAAGCTATTACCGTCATTAGGCCGATAAATAGCAAATAACGGAAGCGGTTGAATTTTGTAATCCGAGGCGATAGCCGGCGGCTGTGGTCCCAATAGTACGTCAGACAACGTAAATTTGCCTCCACATAAATAACAATTTTATGGGTGATTTCGGCGTTCCTCATATATGTAATGAAACACATGGGTTTATTAACACTTTTTGCTTCTTTTAGCATCCCACATAGCACCCTCAACTTTGGACCCTACCTGTTGAATCACCCTGTATATGTAATTTTCTACTTTTTTAATGTTTTTTAATTCTAGTCTAACCTTTGCGTTCGTTTCTTTATTATTAATAGCTTTTGTCTTGTCTTTGTTCATTTCAAGTCCTACACTCACAGCTTTATTTATGTCATTCAGTATTATTTCTAGTTCTTCTCTGTTCTATGCTATCAAAACTGTTAAATTTACTTCCAGTATTCCTTTATTTTCCCAGTGCAATTTCTTGAATAAGTCCTCCAGAGCTAATGTGAATAGTTTTTGGGGACAGCACATTTCTCTGTCTTACTCTTCTTTTCATATGTATTTTTTAATGTTTGCGTGTATTTTAATCTGAATAGTAGCTCAGCTCAATGCTATCAATATATCTGTAGTCAATTCTTGCATTTTTTAGAGTCCGCTCAAGCCAGTGTTACTGAACGGATGTGTTTAGACTAGTGAGTTAATTCTCTAATAAAATAGTAACTTTTATAATAAATTAACTTAACTAATCGCCGCGATTGTGCTTAATTCGGGAGTGCTACCCCACGTGAACGATATCGCCGCTATCGGCGCCGATAGCGGCGAACTTGAACTTAAAATCGTGAAACCACACGGTGCTAACAGATAACCGAAACAAAAATGGATCAACCTAACTTATCTTCTCTTAAAACATCATTAATATACCACGGTTCAAATGCTACCTCCAACCATATGGAAACGGAAGGTGAACACATCGACGAGATAAATAAGAAAAAGCGACCGCTACCATCGCCAGAAAATGACCTAAACAAACGATATATGTTTAATAGCGAGGCATTGCTCTCCCAAAACAGATATCACGCGCTCCAGTCCACACAATCAAAATCAAGCCAGATGCAGTCATCCACGCAAGAAGTTCCCAGCCAATCGCAATCATTAAATAAAACACCTAGTCCACCTGAAGAATCAGGTAAGCCCAAGATTCCACCTATATTTTTACCAAACGGTACCCATTATCAAAACATTATAAAGGATATCAAGAATGTCATTAAAAAAGATGATTTCACTACTTCTTTTAAAGGTACCCAGCTAAAGATTAATTTAAACAGCTCTGAAGAGTTCAGAGCACTTACTAAGTATTACGATGATAACAACGTGAAATACTACACTTATCAACTCCCAGAAAAAGCTAACATTTCAGCAATAATAAGAAATGTCCCTATTTCTATATCCGAAATAGAGATATTTTCGGAACTACGCCAATTAAAGTATCCTGTTATTAAAACTACCAGGTTACTTAACCACAAAAAATTACCTATACCAATTGTTGCGGTTGAACTAGAAAAAACAGACAACGCGAAAGACATTTTCAACTTAAACAGACTCCTATACTGCGTGATTACGGTAGAACCACGTCGTAAAAACAGTGATATGCCGCAATGCACTAACTGTCAGCTAGTGGGGCACACCAAGAACTACTGCCACCTTCCACCACGCTGCGTTAAGTGTCCTGAACATCATCATTACAGTAAATGTCAAAAGCTCCCAGAAACTAAACCAAAGTGTGTCAACTGTAACGGTGAACACTCGGCGAACTATAAGGGATGTCCTTACATTAAGAAGCTTAGCAACAAACTTCGTCCGCATAATCAGTCTACACAGTATCCATCCTTAATTCGACCAACTAACCCCAATGCACCTATAACTGGGAATATTACTTCAAGCCCATTACATTACGCTAACGTTTTATCCGGAAATTACACAAATGCTAACACCAATTCAGCAAACAATAACCAGCAGACAACCAGCTCAGACCCCCTTATCTCTAAAATTCTCAAGAATATCCTAGAAATGTTAACACCATATGTAGATCAAATAAAAAATTTCATAATATCCATAATTCCGATGCTTTTCAATGGCGGCAAATAATCATAACCTAATAAATAAGTTAACACTGGCAAACTGGAATGCTGATGGGATTAAAAAACAACGGTCAACATTTATATCATTCATTTCAAGATACAATATAGATATTGCATGCGTTACTGAAACGCATTTAGTAGACAATGAAAAATTCACAATACCTGGCTACCGAATTTTTAGGAAAGACAGGGAAGCAGCAATAGCATGGGGGGGAGCAGCCATAATTGCAAAACGTAGCCTACTAATAACACCTATGGACTTACATAATATTAATTACATAGAAGCCATGGCTATAAAACTTACCTTAGCAAATAACAGCTCATTAATATTGATTTGTGCATACAAATCACCTAACAGGCAACTCAAATGCGAGGAACTTCAGAGAATATTTAACAGAGTGGAGCCCACAATGCTGCTAGGAGATCTAAACAGCAAGCATACTAACTGGGGCTGCAGAAAAACAAATCCAAACGGTGTTAAACTTAACAACTTCGCGTCTCAACTGGCATTACAAATTTCAGCACCCCTGGACTACACCTACTTCCCATATAGGGCAGATCACATGCCTGATATATTAGACATAATAGTACATAAAAACCTAACCATACCTATTCAACAGACTGTCTTAACAGAGCTCGATTCTGATCATTTACCTGTAGTTGTTGACCTAACCTACTCTCCCCAATTTTATCCAAAATCTCCGAAACTAATAAACGGACCAATAAACTGGAACTTGTTTAAAATATCAATGAATGACCAGCTATCCTGTCCTACCAATCTGGCCTCACAAAATGACATCAACATCGCTGTAGAAATATTTAAAAATGCAATTAACCAAGCCGTAGATAATTCCACTGATGCGAAAAAGCCAAAGAGATACACCAATTATTTAAACCCTCCGCCAAATATATTTAACCTCATTAAAGAAAAAAATAGGATAAGAAGAACATGGCAAAGAACACGAGATCCGGAAATCAAAGTTAGACTAAACCAACTAATAAGATTAGTCAGGAAACAATTAGATGAGCACAGATACAAATCTTATAATCACTACATAGGAAGCCTAAATCACGGAGACCCCAACATGTGGAGAGCCACCAAAAAAATCCTCAAGCAACCGCTCATAATCCCCACTCTTCGTGTAAATGATCGAGCGTATCCAGAGGACAAGGAAAAAAGTGACATTTTCGCCAAACATCTTGAGCAAGTCTTCACCACAAAATATGAGGAAAGCAACGCAGAACACATCCAACAGATTGTGACAGAAGTAAACAATAATTCCACCGGTAATGCAATGCTCATTGAGCCAACCTCACCCGCAGAAGTGAAGCAGTATATTAAAAAGCTGACAAATAATAAAGCCCCTGGAAGCGATATGATACCGAATATACTTCTTAAAAATCTTCCCGATAAATCCATAGCCTATCTGACAGCGATCTTTAATGCATGTCTAAGAACAGGATATTTTCCAGAAGTATGGAGACACGCACTTATACTTATGTTCCCCAAGCCTGGGAAGAAACACAGCGATCCAGCAGGCTATAGACCAATAAGTCTACTGTCCACACTGTCCAAACTCCTGGAACGAATAATTCAGCATCGACTCATGAGTTTCCTAGAAGATAACAACACTATACCACAAATACAGTTCGGGTTTAAAAGTCATCACTCTACAAGTCATCAAATACTAAGACTCACTGAGATAATAGAGGAAGGCTTCGAAAACAAATCGCATACACTAATCACATTTGTGGACGTAGCACAAGCCTTCGACCGAATCTGGATTAATGGACTGTTATACAAAATGTTAAAAATGAGCATTCCTTCATATCTCATGCAAACCATCAAGCCGTTTCTAACGCACAGGACATTTCAAGTGAAAGTAGGATCATATTTTTCTACATCCAGACAAGCTCAGGCCGGTGTCCCACAAGGATCGATACTGGGCCCAATACTTTTTAATATATTTATGTCTGATATTCCTGCAATACCAACCACAAACCTTGCCATGTACGCGGATGACACCGCTATCATCACACAAGACCGTGATATTCATCAAGCAGCACGCAATTTGCAACTAGGGGTGAATCAACTACATAATTGGTTTGAAAAATGGTGCGTTAAAATAAATGCGACCAAATGTGAATCTAAAATATTCACCCTTCGCAGACCCGATGATCCACCAAGAATAAGTATTAACAACACGCCAATCGATTGGAATCCTAAAGACAGCGCCGTTAAATACCTAGGTATATACCTAGACCGAAGACTAACTTGGAGCTACCATATCAACAGGAAATTATCAGAATCGTATGCTCGGTTGAACATGCTGTATCCAATCCTCAACAGAAAGTCCGCGCTTAGAATAAATTGCGGCATACTAATATATACAAGCATAATTAGACCAATATTCACTTATGGTTGCTGTGTCTGGAGCGCAACATCCAAAACAAACATCAATAAATTACAAATCCTACAAAATAAGGTATTGCGCACTATCACTGATGCAGAATGGTTCGTTAGAAATACACAACTACACAGAGAAGCTAATATGCCCACTGTACAAGAATTTATTACCAAAATATCCAGGAAATTTTACAACAATCTAGATCAATGCAATGGGGCAGTATACTTTCAATTGGGCTCAAAAACACTACACACCAGATTAAAAAGGAAGCTAGCCAGAGACCTGCTTACAAGTGATAGTGAATAATATCATATTCCCATAGTAAACAGAAGTGAATAATAATAATGATAATAGCAATAATAATTACTCATAGTGAACTGATTACCAACCATGACATTATGTGCTCATAAAACAGTTTCAACTAAAATAAAATAACAAACCAACTCTTTAGTGCTAAAATTACTATTGTTAGAGGCCGCATGGACCTCACTCGTGATGAATAATGTTATATATTTATTTTAACTTTACCATGTATAGCAACCATTGCTGAGCTGGTATAATGTATATTAAAAAAAAAATGTTTTTTAATTCTAGTCTAACCTTTGCGTTCGTTTCTTTATTATTAATAGCTTTTGTCTTGTCTTTGTTCATTTCAAGTCCTACACTCACAGCTTTATTTATGTCATTCAGTATTATTTCTAGTTCTTCTCTGTTCTATGCTATCAAAACTGTTAAATTTACTTCCAGTATTCCTTTATTTTCCCAGTGCAATTTCTTGAATAAGTCCTCCAGAGCTAATGTGAATAGTTTTTGGGGACAGCACATTTCTCTGTCTTACTCTTCTTTTCATATGTATTTTTTAATGTTTGCGTGTATTTTAATCTGAATAGTAGCTCAGCTCAATGCTATCAATATATCTGTAGTCAATTCTTGCATTTTTAATGATTTTATTGTAGCACAATTTCAATGCTATCGAAGGCTTTCTTGAAATCAATAAAATCTAACCATAAATTGATATTGTATTCCGTGACTTTTTCAATTAATGTCCTATTGTCTGTAACTGATCGATAGTACTGAAACTCCTCCTAAACCCTGCTTGCTCTACTGGCCGGTAGAAGTCTAACTTGCGTTCTAATAATCTATTCATTATTATTCTTGAAAATAGTTTGTAAATTTGCGATAGAAAACTAATCGACAGTAGTTTTCTAGATTTTCGGTGTCTCCTATCTTGTGCAGTAATACCACTATGGCGTTCTGCCAGCCCTTCGGAATTTCTCATTTTCTGGTATATTTCGTGAATAGGCCGGCCTTCGCAGCTCAGTGGTTAAGCAGTCTGGCTACTGATCTAAGGGTTGCGGGTTCGATCTCCGAGGTTTTTAAAAATAAAAAATGCGGATGAAACCCTCTACAGTAAGGTACTATATTTCTACGAGCAAGCTACTCCGCCATTTTGAGTTACTGAAAGTGGCGGCAAATTCAAATCCTAGTTACTTTCCATATAGCATACGGTAAGTCGGAAAAACAACGATCATGTCATTTAATTTTATCCGTCTTAAAAAAGATTGTTTTTTAAACAAATAAAAAGAAAGCAGAAAAAATCGAAACGAAAACACTGTTAACTAACACGCACGTGGTTCAAACTAGAGAACTTTAATAGTACCTTAGTTCAAACAACAGTGACGAGTGACAGAACTCGATAGAACTGACAGATACAGTTGACAGCACAGAACAACACCTACACACTGTATATAGATTTAAATAACCACACTTGGATGAAGACTGTTTTATAATTAGCATCGTAATGGAATGCACCAAAATTTAAATCAGCATGCAGTGTTCGTCTGGATCGAGCAGTACGTACTCCAACGGTTTCTAGTCTTGCTTGGTTGACAGACGACAGAACGCACGGTTACCGGTCAGCGCAGCCAACGGCTTGGCGATAAAATCCCTGTGACACAAAATCTAGTGGGATAAGCTTGCCTGGTTAATAAAGCACTCTACTCTACAGAATTCCATCATTCGGAAGTGATGTAAAGCCATGGGTTCCATATTACTACGATGTGTAGCATGTAAAAGATTCTAAGTAGGACTTTGACCATATGACCATAGCAGCTGGTGTCTAAGGTAGGTACCTGGTACTCCGCAACCCTATCCCCCCCTTGTCCATTACAAACAAACAATTTACTAATTTAGTTAACAGTTCCTCTAGCTCTCTACTTAGTAGATCTCCTGCTTCTTTCAACATTTCTGGATAGATACCATCCTCTCCTGCTGTTTCCATTTTTTGTATGTTTTAGTGCGTTTTTGACTTCTTCCCGGTCTATTGGCTCTAGATGTTCTGACTTAACGTTTACGATTTTACTCTTTACCTTTATATAGGTGTTTTCGTAACTTATTTATGATGTCGCAGATTATAACGCTAATGTGGTCTCGTAGGTGTGGTATGTGCAAGTAAAACATTACCGGCCGTAGACGCTCAATTTATTCGAATTTACCAGTTGTGCTATGCATATAAACTTTTGAGGTTCCCTGCTTTTCCTCTGTATCGCCTTTATCGTTGGCCCTGAAGATCAATTATACATTAGATCAAAATTCACACGACTGCGAGGTTTATCCATAGAAGCTGGCTACGCTCGATGTCGCCGGTTCTTTCATGTTGCAGCTTACGTCACAGATGCTCTCTCGACAGGTAGGCCCATCTCTCTCTGTATATGAAATATATACAGGCACTCTACTCTGACCTGGCGACGACGCGTCTTTCTCTTCACTGCTCTATATAGTGAACTGCTGGACACTTTCCTCCATGACTTTGAGGTATCGTAATGAAACCTGGATTTTCGTAAGAGCAAACCGTCTGGGTGACTTACGGATGCTGTTTAAATTTTGTGTTTCGTATAGCTGATTTACTGTACCTTTTGAACTGCTTGCATGGTTGTGTTTCCAGTTTATGTTCGCCCTGTTACCGTCTTAATGTGCGTACTGCTGTATTAAAGTATTGATAGCCCATTCAGGAAATTTGAATGCCTTATTGGTCGTTGTTTATATTGTTATGATATTGGTACAGGGGTCTAAAAATCAGATTAATAAGATTAAAAGAAAATAATGGGGATGAATTTAGATGTGAAATGGATATTAAAAATTATTAAGATACATTTAGAATAGAAAGCAAATAAAATTTATAATTTAATTAAATGAAGCTGATTGAGAAACAGAAGGATTCTAACTTAATTTATAATATCTAAAATGAAAGTGGAGATTGATGACAAATACTTTTTCGAAATATACTATTGAACATAGTAAGTATTAATCAAATAATAAAGCTATTATAGTGTGTTGGACGCAAAAAATAAGTTAGATCGCTAAGGAGATGTTATTTATTGATAGAAAATTTTGAAACGAAAAGCATGTAACCGAATGTTGTAATTGGAAATTAATAAATAAACTCTTTTAAAAGTGTTTAAAAGCATGTTTGGTGAATAGAAGGGTTAATATTTAAAATAAAATTGGCGTGGTGTACAAAGAATAATATATAAAATATTAAAAGGATGGAAGGTATGCAGACTATATGGAGGAACATAAAGTATGTGGTGAGAAAACCAAACTAAAACAGTTATAATCTACAAAAGCAAATAAATGGAAAGGAATACTGAATTAAGTTTATTGCAAGATTACATTTTACATTTGCATCGATTGAATTGGATAACAAGAAACGATTTACAAGGGAAGAGGATCGCATGGAAGTCGTTGGCAGAGTGAGTATGTTTGTGGGGATTGTCAAGTGATGTCTCGTGGCTTGTCTCTGGTCAGGATTCTTGGTGCTAAGTTGTACCGGACTTCAAATGAATAATTTGGATTGAATATTAAAGTAACGCAACTACGACTGAGGTCTAATTGGATCTGTACTTTGGTGAAGCTGTATATGCTGATTCTTGGGGCAAACAAGGTTCCTGTGTTAATTTGGATTCTAATTCTGGACATTTTGGCAGTTTGGTTGTCAGTTGAGGCTTTCACCGTGGCTTTGAGTTGCGCTGTTGTGGTGTGATCAGTTGCAGAGTTAGACGAATTGGTTTCAGCAGAGGAGAGTGCTAAGTTCAATAAAAGGTAAATGAATCTAGGTATTAAATAAGAACTGAAAGAAAACATAGATTAAAGTGAATTAATTGTAATTAAGGAAATACTTACTATTTGATATTGTTACATGACAAATGAAACGATGAAGTATTTGTAATTAAATTTTCAAAAACTAGTTTGACTTACCATTTGACAGAAGTTTTGAATTGTCAATATTAAATTAGGAACATCAAATTTCAGAATAAGCAATCTAGATAAAAAGAATCCGCTCTGATTTTCAGTCAAGTGTATCTACAGGAGCTAGCAGAAAATAATTTTGAGTATCCAAATTAAATAAATAGGGCAATTAAATTGATTAAAATTTAATTATAACATAACAAATATTGTTATACATAGTTGAACTAATCACCCTTACATAAAAATATATTTAAATTAATAATTCCATAGAGTGTATTTTCGTATTTTCACACAGGGAAAATTAGTTGAACAAGAATTTTGCGTAACTTGGTGTGCTTATTACAGCATTTTAAAAATTGGTTTGTCCAGTTTTTATTATTCTGTTGTAAAGCAGATATGCAGAACGTATTTTTATAGCTGAAGGAAACCGTAAGTAAACAGGTATACATTTCATCATTTTTATGCGACTTCGTCGATGTTTCTTCAAAGTTGGGGACGGCTCGAAGATCTACCTTGTGGAGCTCTAAGGCGTATTCTCGACTTACCTTTATTTTAAAGTAGCAAACAAGCAGATTTCAGGTACCTCAAACCGCCCTTGTATCGGCTGTCAAGCTGTCCAGAGAAATTATTGTTAGAGGTTGTTTTGATTACCGATTTCTCTCATAACAAATTGACGCCCATCGGTGGGGCTTTATTTTTTATTCTAAGTAACGTTTTGCCTTGTAAGAAGGGTTATAACTGCATAAAATAGCTTTAAAATCCAAAATTCCAAGAGTTGTCGTGAGCGTTTCTGTGCATTATTCCGTTTTGAATTTATAGTCTTTTTAAATCAAAAACATGTGCTTATGGTGTTGTTCCTATGCAAAATATAATTAGTATCATATAGCTTCACATTAAATTATAAAGTGCCTATGTTGGTCTTTTTCCATAGCAATATATTATTTTACCTGAAAACATTAAGAAAGTCGAACTTTCAATGCTATTTTGAGCCTAGAAAGTTAATTACACGACTAGTACAGTAATATTTTTACCTGACTGCTATTACTGCACTAGTGGTGTATTCATTAACTTTCTAGAAACCTAATGTTCTTTAACAGACTTAATCACTAGTTTTTTAAACGATTGTCAAAATGACATTTCCAAAATCTCAAGGTTATGAATCGGTTTTATGTTTTAGTTTGACTTTATTGGTGATTTCAGGTAAAATTCTATACATACCATGTCATGAAAGTTATTCTACTAGACTCGGGAGCTTAAAAGTACTCGACCTTACAGCCTCGTACAAAATGCTCCTTCAGTAAAAGATGACTTGATATGTAAATAACTATTTCGACGACTGACATCGAAAGTAGATTTTTCACTCATTTGATAAAACAGGAAGTTGACATTCGCTGCTGAGCGAGCGTTTTCATCACTTTGTCGCTCGTCAAGCCTTTTTGGTTTCCGCGTGAGCAAAATAGCTAGCCACGTCAGAATGTGTCTTTAACAACGCTCGTCATTTGTTTAAATAATCGAGTCACATATCATAGACTACGTGAGTAATTTTAAATTTTTTGTCAATTAATGTTTTTAATAAAATGAAATATGACTGTGTTCGCCTTAATACTATGCTCAGTCGTCGAAAAGATAGTATGTATATTTCGAGCTAAAAGTGCTCTTGCCGCTTTTGTATAATTGCGGGTTTCGGCAGCGCCCTAACCAGCAATATTTATGGGCACGCGACAAGAATGCAATATACTGCCGTGAGATTGTTTAAAAGCGGGACAGAGAGTGCCATGGAATTTCTGTTTTAGATTCGAACTTTGGTTAACAGCCATTTGTCAATTTATTAACTTAACCTCAAACGACATAAGCTTTATTAAATGTCAAAAATTACAGTAAATGTTCAAAGACAGAAATTCCAACGCACTCTCTTTGAACTGTAATTTTTTGCTGGAATAATCGAGTGAGATCGCGAAGTTTCCAGAAGGAATCCTCCGGCAATATATAAGCAAGCACAGCGGGAAAAACAGGGCAGTCGGAATCTAGCTTTGAAGTGCGCGAAGCTTGCTATATAAATCATTCGTGTTTAAGTCGTATGTAAATAAATAAAGTGTATTTGTTGTTAGAAATAGTTCCTATTAGTGTTTAAATAATTTGTGTTCCGCATTAATAGTTCTCGATGTTTTTGTAAATTGCTGTAAATAAATGCGTAAAACAAGAATTGGCGTATAATTTTTAATAGCCCAGAAGATAAATCGTAACAATACTAACAGATGGCGTCACTACTTTATCACATATACAGTGACTTTATACAAGACAGTGTGGCCATATGATTGTTGACCGCCATTTTCAGGCAAATTTGAGCCTAGAGATATACAGTGCCTTTAGAAATAATCGAACGTTTTTGAGTGGTCATCATTTTGGCGCTAGTTATTTTAACTAGTTGATGTTAGCTACACGTGCAGTGTTATGTTTGGACATTGTATTTTTCATTGGCGTTCGTTTGAGGTGCTTTAAGGTGTTGCACGAAGTTTACAACCTGTTTCAGTTATGGTAGTTTACAATACAGCTAAATGACGTCTTCCTGTTCCCTGTCTCCAAACCTCCCTGTGCTTGGTCTTCTTCCAGGTTCCTCTCTTCCATGGCTCTCCGAATACCCTCATTACACGATTTGCGTGGTCTACCTCTTTTATTCTTACCCGGCGGCGACCATTTAAAGATCTTTATATGCCACGTCGTCTCCTCCATTCTCATCAGATGACCAAACCATTTTAACGCTTTCCATTCAATTCTGTTCACAACTGCTTTTGCACCTTATTTCCTCGTTCGCCACTCTACCTCGTCTCGATACCTTTCGCTTTTTCATCCATTAAAACTGTGTTTAGTCTTCGTTTCATTTCCGCTGTTATCGTCCATACCTCAATGCCATAATATAGCACCGACTCTACCATTACTTCACCTATTCTTTTTTTTTTTGTTCGAGATAGTATTGTCCTATCAAATTGTTTTCAAGCATCCCACTATCTTCTTACCTACTTTGTACTATTCGAGTTCTGATCTCTTCTGTTCCCAAACCTTTTTCATCGATTGTATTGTAGCACCGAGGTATTTAAACCTTACTGCGACATCTTCATTTATTAAGACTTCATATTGTGCTTCCGAGTTGACTACTAAATACTCCGTTTTTTCTAAACTTATGCTAAAGCCCCATTCATCGTAGCACCGATGTAATCTCTTTATCATATATTCCACGTCGAACACATCTTGTGCTATTACAACAATAGCACAATTCTAAATTGTCACATGCGCAGAATATCAGTTTTTTAGGGCAATAGATGATAACATTTCACCCGCTTGCGACGCTAATGAATTATTTGACACTGACAATTTACAACTGTCAGATTTGAAAGGTTTTATTTTTTTCCTTAACCACAGTATAAGCATGCTTATACTGTGCCTTAACCAAATGAACAGGTTCTACCAACCTCTTTGAGAACAACTTAGAAGTAACTAAATATTTTGCCTGAAAATGGCGGAAATTCGCGTCATCCAATTGCGGCGAAGACATCCCAATGGCCACACCGTCTTGTATATAGCCACTGTAATCACATATGATTGGTAGCAGAGCCAGTAACTGGCTCTGATTGGTAGTAAAGTGACTTTATATGAGACAGTGGCGACAATAGAGTGATTCTTTTTTATTGGTCGCTCGAATCACGTGGTATCGGCCGCCATTAAGAGGCAAAATGTGTTGACGCTTTTGTTTGTTTATACCAAATTCGAGGTTATCACCTGATAACCTCGAATTTGACATAGACTTACAGTGCCACCAAGATATTATTCATACGTTGTGTAACCATGACCATTCAAAAACGTTCAATTTATTAAAGTTACTAGGACATAGGCCGCCATTTTGAGGCAAATTATGCCTATTGTCGCCACTATCTCTATCAAGCCACTGTAATTGGTAGAACTTTGTGCTGCCATCTGATAGTCAAGCTTAGAAATACCCCCCGAGTTACTGTCCTAGGCACTCTAGACAGGTTTCAACATTTGGCATGAGTGTCTCTACTTGTTTGATGTATGTACGCTGGTATTATATAAGTAACACATATTTGAAAAAAATCCACTTAAATTAATATCTGGTCTGGCTAACTAACGTCCCAACCTCTAAAATAGTCATTGAAACTAAAAATTGATTATATTCTTGCCGTTGGCAACAATGTCTTCTCTGTCAACATTCGAAATGTATTCGATACTGTAAAAAACAAATGTACTGTTTTTTCGCCTTAAAAATTTACTTGAAAAACTAATTGCAGATTTGTGGGCACATATATTTCTTTTAGTGGTCTATGATTAGTGAGATTTGCTGGCTTTTATTCAAGTTCATAGATCATTTTCTATCACTCTCAATATCTAGACGTTCTTTTGATGTTAGTTCCGGGGTAGAGGTATATATTATTTCAACTCCATTTTTACTTTCTTTTACAATAACGGAAGTATTGGATTCACCCCAAAAATTCAAAATTGTGTTTTCAACAGATCTTCACGTTTTAGAGTCCCCTGAACCCAAAAAACATCTTTTTTTCATTGGTTTGTCTGTGTGTGTGTCTGTCTGTCTGCCTGTGTGTGTGTCTGTCTGTCTGTCTGTGTGTCTGTCTGTCTGGTTGTCTGTGAACAGAATATCTCAAAAACGAAAAGAGGTATGGCGTTGAAACTTCATATACTATAAGCTTTTGAAGAAAATCTCATAACCGGAAGTAGGTGTTTACTCTTGTGATTTTTCAGTTTTTTTCGATTTTTTCAAAAACAGTTCAAACGATTTTTTTCAAACTTTACATTTTTATTACATTTTTAATGTGTATTTCTGTGAGATAGGTGATTTTCCAGTTGAATACTTATGTTTCTTTTGTTTTTTTTCCAATTTTTTTTATTAACTCCTATTTTAAATAGAACATCCGGTATATTATTACATTTTCGAATTCAGCTTAAAATTCTAGAAAAAATTTGTCTGTTTACCTAACGCTCTATTTTGTACCGTTTTTGTAGAATTTGAAATTTTTGAAAATTTTTGACAAATACTTAAAAATTTAAAATCAAATTTTTGGCTAATTATAAGATCACTGTAAAAGGAAGTTGTGTGCTTGTATCACACCCGATTTTTTCGTATTAGTTCATTAATTTTTGGAAATCGTCGAATTTTTTGTTTAAAAATTTTGTTCTTGTTCAGTAGCCAAGTTATTTCCAATGTGCCTGGCACTTCATCAATTAGGAGGTCGACCTTTTAACAACTTATAACCTTCTTAGGAGAGTAGCTACGATGTAGGTGTATATTTTATCAATCAAGTATACAGCTGCCATGTTACCTTATTATTGTTTAATATGTCCGCAGTTTCTAGAAACAACAGGTAAACAATTGTATTTTGTACGAAAAACAAAGTGTTGCTGCAAAATCTGGACCCCTTACTTTTTTGAGTAGTTTATTTTGCCACTAGCTAATCAACACACAACCACTTTTATAAAACATACGGTGAACATAAGGAAGCCGCTGCAGCATCAACAAGGCGGGTAATTTAAAACACAACAAAAATAAATAGACTAATTGAATATACCCCGTGGTTTAGTTTTCCCCTCTTTCCCCTACAGCCTTATAAAACGACTTTTCAGTTTTCTCAGTTCTGTACTTCCACCCCTTTCAATTTCTGATAGTTAACATAGTATCTTCCCACTTTCAAGAGAAGTTTACTTATGCTAACATACAAGTACACTTTTGATTTGAATTACAATATAACGAGATTCGCATACGGTTTTACTAAGCACAGACACGGTTAGGAAAAAGAACTGTAGATGGCTCCAACAGACAATTTGAAGAACGAGGGGTTTTTCTTGGATGGATTGTAAAACGCTTCTGCTCATTAGGTTTAATAAATCTCAATGAAGATCTACAAACGTTACCCTCTTGCCATTTAAATACAATTGAGCTAGCTACCGTAACCGCGGCAGTAGCTGCGGAATTTCAAGAAACAGGAAAGATGGCGCTGTTGAGTTATAAGTTGCTCAGAGCTACGATAGAAACTTGAATTTTGGGATCTACCAAAAAGGCTTCTGGGGATACATTTTAAAAGTAGCGCTAATGACTGGCTAATGATAATGGAGGGTACAGAGCTGTGGATTAACAACGTCTTGGTATTCCTAGCTATATAAATACCAAGAGTTTTGGCATGATGTCAAGGCGGTCGGCTAATATTAGAATTAGCGTGGCTAGTCATCAAAAGATCGCTGATCGCTGCTCTGGCTGGAAGACTGTGTTCCAGAGACCCTCGGCGATGTGCTCTTGGGTGTAAACTGTTCCATTTACGCGCTCGGATTATTTCCTGTAAATATGAACGTGAGTATCGCCTGCTGACGTAGTTTTAAGTGGTTTGCCGCTTCGATTTTTTGCGCCCCACGCCTGGAAGTAGTCGTGCTCTTTCAATTTATTTAAATACCCACCTCTTGACTTTCCTAAATTCAATTTTCAAATATCCAACAAAATTAAAAAAAAAATCAAAATAAAACTGGTTTTATATTTTTATAATCCAGGGCTTGCTTTTAATATTAATTGCACATTGGACAAAACGTACTTGGTCGACGCACACTTTATATTTAAAAATTACCTAATTTCCAAAACCTCAAAGTGCTCCAGTCGTGTTGCACCATGGTTTCTGAAGTTTTGTTAAAGGGTGCGTTCAAGGTAGGGACTTCACCGGCATCATTAAACCTTGACGTTTGGTGCTATAACGAGAGAAAAATTAAATGCCAGTTTACAAATAGCGGTTGATTGGAAGTCAATATTTATGCTAGTGACCACCGACCGCGCTTTCACCATTTTTACGGGCTTTGTGGCAAATATTGGCAGGACTTCAACAAATAGCGGAAGCGATGGTTTTATTTTAAATTTTACGCTCCGGAACACATGTCAGGCCTCAAACGTACTATGGGCGATTTTGATGCAAACTGCAGCCCTTGTCGAATCTGGTGGGACATTAAACACTTTATGTGTGTGCTAGCTATAAGTTATAACTGTTTCTGAAGCTGCATGTGTTCTATGAGCAGCCTCGTTGTTTCATTCCTTTCTAAAAAAATGTCTCTTAGTTGTTTAGCTTAGAGAAAAGATTATGTGAAAAGCAAATAAAAATCTTCGATGCTTCAATTTTTGGAAGTTCGTTAATCAAGTACTACATATAGCATTTAGTTTAATTTAAACAAGAAGCGTAAGCCTGACGCATTTCAAAATTATTAATTTCGTAAATATTGCTCATTTAATTTTTGATCCTGATCTGATAATAATTCGACACCGAGATAATAACTTTAACATCATCTAATCAGTTGTAACTAAAGAATTGTTAAAGGTAATTGTGCACTAATGTGGGATGGTTAAAATTCAGTAAATTCAAATAGTTGCTTCAAATAAAGAAAATTGTTGATAAATATTTCCTGAATACAAAAATAACATCACTGCCATGCCACCGATACCTCTATTGAACTGGTTTTATAAACCACTATCATTTTTAGCTTGCCGCTCTGTTGTGTTTGAATTGGCATTTTAGAACCACGAACTTTTGAATTTTAGTTTAATCTATTGGAATTTCGAAATGTAGTAAATTTTAAATTAATTACAATAAACTAAATGAACGAATCTTTACATTTGGAACATAGTGGGGATTTATTTAGGGATTTTCAACTATTAGTTATTTTTAAATATGATGAGCGTACGTCAAGTTTATTTAGGTAAATAGTAAATTTATTATAATAACAACATGAATGGTCAATAATATTTTAATATCAAGAGCTTTCATATTGGCGATTACTGGTATCAAAACGCTGCATCGATATATTTACGAGCGAGGGAATCAAGTTGATTGGCCAGTCCTCCATATAAGGAATTATGTGGTAAAACATCAAAATTCTTTAAAAACCATTACAATTAGGTATTTTCTTCTAGAGATATTTGAACAGATACGTTGTCATCTTCAACGGGTTCTGAAACTGCTTCAATGTATTTCATATGTGTTAGAGAAATAGTGTATTGGTTAAGTATAGCACTTGTACTGTAAGTAATCTGAGAGATAATACACAATACGTAGTGTTTCAGTCGTCATTAGTAGCAGCGCCCATAATAACGTCATTATTAACAATCCCGCCTTTAAAAACATCGTCCAAAAAATGTGCTTTCCCCCTTACATTTGTTGCTAGTCAAAAATGTTGCTCCTCCTTAAATTGTCGTGTTCAATATTCAAAACATCAGTTTTAAAAATATTATATTAAAAAAAAATGTCGTCTATCAAAAATAGAGTTTACAAAAAATACTGTCAGCCATGCTTTCCGGCTTTTAGAAATGTTCCGTCTTGGTTTGGTCCATCCACTATCCTTGTGGTAAATATTTTTTCTTTATTGCTGATTCTATTTCTTGGTGCTAATTATATCTAGCCTTTTATAGCTTGTTTCTTCTGGTGATGTCCGTGCGCAGCAAAATTTTTACCAGCCAAAAATATCGTATTCAATAATAAACATCAGCTTTAAAAATTCCATCTTCAAAAACTTTGCCTTAAAAATGTCGACCATCAAAAATAACATCTACCAAAAATACTGTCAGTCAAAGCTGCCTCCTTTCAAAACGTTATCCACCATCTCTCCCTTTTAATAATGTTCATGCCACCACAATGTTGCCAGTCAAAAATCTCCTGATCAAAAATAAATATCAGCTTGAAATTCAGTCAAAAATAGAGCCTGCCAAAAGCACCGTTAATTAAAGTTACTGCCTTTCAAAATGTTGTCTACCAAAAATGATCGATTTCTCTCCAATGTCGTGAGTCTTGTCGATGCTTTCCGATTTGCAGAAATCTTCTCCCTGTGAGTTAAATCTACCTAATATCCTTGTGTTATATATTTTTTAGTGTTGTTTCTATGACTTGTTTCCAGTTCTCTCTCGTATTTTGTAATTTGTCTCTTCTGTTGATGTTCATGCTCACCAAAAATGTTGACAGTAAAAAAAATTTCTTCAATAATAACATTAGCCTCAAAAGTGACATCTAAAATATCGCATTAAAAAATGCTCATCAAAAAGAGCGTCTATTAAAACTACTGTACCCAAAGTTGCTGCCTGCCAAAACATTGTCCACCAAAAATGTTCTGTCTCTCTCTGAAGTGGGTTTTATCGATTATTTGTGGGTGTTCCATTTTTACTCTTTTAGATTTAATCTATTCACTACCCTTATGGTGTATATTTCTTCTTCATTGCTACTTCTATGCTTGGTGCCAGTTCTCTTTCGCCTTTTCTAATTTTTCGATGTCTTGGGTCTGGTCGATGCTTTCCGGTTTTCGGAAATCTCCCTTTGAGTTTAATCCACACACTATCATTGTGCTGTATATTTTCTTATTGTGGTTTCTATGACTTGGTTTTAGTTCTCTCTCAGCTTTTCCAATTTGTCTCTTCTGTTGATGTCCATACCCACCAAAAATGTTGACAATCAAAATATCGTCTTCAATAATAAATGTCAGCTTCAAAAATCCCATCTTAAACTTCGCATTAAAAAATGTTCATCAAAAATAGCATCTGCTAAAAATACTAAGCCAAAGTTGCCGCCTGCCAAAACGTTGTCCACTAAAAATGTTCTGTCTCTGTCTGATGTGGGTTTTATCGATTATTTCCGGTTTTTAGACTTTCTTCTCTTAGAATAAATCTATTCACTATCCTTAGGGTGTATATTTTTCTTCGTTGCTGCTTCTATTTCTATGTGCCAGTTCTCTTTCGCCTTTTCTAATTTGTCTCTTCTGTTGATGTCCATGTGCACCACAAAATGTTGCCAGAAAAAATTTCGTGTTCAATAATAAACAACAACTTTAAAAATTCCATCTTTAAAAACGTTCCCTAAAAATTTTGTCCATCAAAAATAGCGTCTACTAAAAACACTGTTAGCCAAAGCTGTCGCCTACCAAAACGTCCACCAAAAATGTCTCTTTCCGATATCTTGGGTCTTGTTGATGCTTTCCGGTTTTCAGAAATAGTATATAGTACATAATAATAATGATGTAACATATCAAACTACAGCTAAAAGCCGCCCCCAGGCGTCCCTGTCGTATACCAAATCGTCGTCTAATAGTCTCCTTTCCATATTTCTTCTTATGACATCGTTCCAGGATCTTCTGGGTCTACCGCGTTTTCTCCTGCCTGGAGGCGCCCAATGGAACAATCTCTTAGGCCATCGGTTGTCCTCCATCCTCATAAGATGACCAAACCATCGTAGACTTCTTCTTTCGATACGATCTATAATTGTATCACTTGCTGTCATACGGTCACGAATTTCTGTGTTTGGTATGTGTTGTAATCGGGATACTCTTGCACTCCGCCTGAGATAATCTATCTCAACGGTTGCCAGCCTTCTCTCTAAATCTTTGTTGGTGACCCAGAGTTCAGATCCATAACAAAGTACCGATTCAACGAGTACTTGTCCTAATCGTTTTTTATTTTTTCTTGATATATTTTTATCCCACCAGACACTGTTAAGGCAACCGACAATTTTCTTTCCCTGTTGAATGCGACGTTTAATTTCTAATTCGCCCAAACCGTTTTTGTCTATCATCATTCCCAGGTATTTAAACTCAGACACCTGTTTTACTGCAGCGTTATCGTCGACAAGCACTTCAAAGTTCACGTTACTGTTGATAACCAGCTATTCAGTTTTCTTTAAGCTAACGGTTAGTCCCCATTTTTTATATTCTAGGTATAATCTTCTTAGCATAAATTCAAAGTCGTATGCATCTTGTGCTAAGACGACTTGGTCGTCAGCAAAATTTAATGAAAATAAATGTCGTTCTTTGATTGGGATTCCCATGCCCCCGCAACTTTGCTTCCAATTTTTTAGTACTACTTCCAGGTATGTGTTGAATAACAGGGGGATAAACTACATCCTTGGCGAAGTCCTCCACTTGTTATGATAGGAGAAGACAGTTTTTCCCCAGACGTATGTATGATACGTTGTTATTATACATTTCTTTAATTACAGCAATTACATGAACATTTGCTTCCATCTGTTGGAGTGCATTCCATAGTTTTTTTCGTGGTATGGTGTCGTATGCTTTTTCCAAGTCGATAAATGCCATATGGATCTCGTGCCCATTAGCTAGAGACCCTAGAACCATTAGCGATCATTTTTTCTGTAAGTTGTTTTGGAGTACAGAGGTTATATCCGCATGATCGAGCTGGCATGAAACCACTCTGATCTTCACTCATTCGGTTTCCGATATCTTGTCTTAGTTTTGTTTGTAATATTTTACCAAATAGTCTGCTCATTCTGCTATTTATACTAAGTCCTCTGTAGTAGTTAGGATAATTTCTGCATCTTTTTTTAAATATTGATCTTATGTTTTCAATTCCTGAGGGATCTGAAGTCGGTTACAGCACGCATTCATTAAATATGCTAGTCTTTTAACTAACTCATTTCCTCCATATTTCATTAATTCGGTGGGTATATTTCCCGGTCCTGGAGATCTTGAGTTTCTCATCTGTTTCATATGGTTCCGCACATCGTCTTCTGTTATTTCAATGGAGTTAATAGGTACGTCTTGTTCTTCTTCTAAATTACTCTGTCCTTCGTCCTCCTCTTGATCCGTTAATAAAGCTTTGTAATGTTACTCCCAGTCTTTAATCTGTATTATTTGGTCATATTGGTTCGTTTCGTTCGATTTGAGCTGTTTAATAGTTCGCCACACTTCTGTCGACTGTGCTCCGCCAATTAGACTTTCAACTTGTAGGCACTTATTCTCCCAGTGTTGGTTTTTTATTTCTTAAATTTTTCTTCTTAATTCTCTGTTGTTTTCCTTATACTGTGTTCTTCTCTCAGGTGTTCTTTTAGTCACCTACTTGTTATACAGTCCATTTTTTTCCTTTATTAGTACTTGTATTTCTTCCACAAGCCAAAATGGTTTTTGTTTTAATCTGTTTCTACCTATTGTGCCCAGTGCTTCTCCTGCAGCTTTGTGTAGTGCTTTTTTTATATTTTTGTATTCGATATCCACATCTTCGTGTATTGCTAGATTTTCTAGCAAATTTTTTAAACGATTTTCAGAAATCTCCTTTTAAGTTTCATCCACCCACAATCCTTGTGCTATATATTTTTTATTGTTGTTTCTATGACTTGGTTTTAGTTCTCTCTCGCCTTTTCCAATTTGTCTCTTCCGTTGATGTCCTTGCCCACCAAAAATGTTGACAATCAAAATATCGTCTTCAATAATAAATGTCAGCTTCAAAAATCCCATCTAAAACTTCGCATTAAAAAATGTTAATCAACAATAGCACCTGCTAAAGATACTGACCCAGAGTTGCCGCCTGCCAAAACGTTGTCCATCAAAAATGTTCTGTCTCTCTCTGATGTGGGTTTTATCAATTATTTCCAGTTTTTAGATTTTTTCTCTTAGAATAAATCCATTCACTATCATTATGGTGTGTATTTTTCTTCAACGCTACTTCTATTTCTTGGTGCCAGTTCTATTTCGCCTTTGCTAATTTGTCTCTTCTGTTGATGTCCATGTGCACCAAAAATTGTTGACAGTAAAAATTGTCGTCTTCAATAATAAACGTCAGCTTTAAAAATTCCATCTTTAAAAACTTCGCCTTAAAAATTGTGTCCGTCAAAAATAGCGTCTACTAGAAATACTGTTAGCCAAAGTTACCGTCTGCCAAAACGTCCACCAAAAATTTTCTGTCTCTTTTCGATGTCTTGGGTCTGGTGGATGCTTTCCGGTTTTCAGAAATTTCTCTGTGAGTTTAATATACCTAATATCCTTGTGTTATATATTTTTTATTGTTGTTGCTATGGCTTGGTGTCAGTTCACACGTTTTTTCCAATTTGTCTCTTCTGTTGATGTCCATGCCCACCGAAATTGTTGACAATCAAAATATTGTCTTCAATAATAAATGTCAGCTTCATAAATGCCATCTAAAACATCTGCTAAAAATACTGAGCCAAAGTTGTCGCCTGCCAAAATTGTCCACGTTGTCCACCAAAAGTGTGCTGGCTCTCTCCGATGTGATAGATCTCTCCATGCTTTCCGGTTTTCAGAAATTTCTCTATGAGTTTAATCTACCTAATATCCTTGTGTTATATATTTTTTATTGTTGTTTCTATGACTTGATTTCAGTTCTCTCCCGTTTTTACAATTTGTTTCTTCTGTTGATGTCCATGCCCAACAAAAATGTTGACAATCAAAAATATCGTCTTCAATAATAAATGTCAGCTCCTTAAATGCCATCTAAAACTTCGCATTAAAAAATGTTCATCAAAAATTGCATCTGCTAAAAATACTGAGCCAAAGTTGCAGCCTGCTCAAATTGTCCATGTTGTCCACCAAAAGTGTTCTGGCTCTCTTCGATGTGATAGATCTCTCCATGCTTTCCGGTTTTCAGAAATCTCCCTTTGTGTTTAATCCACCTACTATTCTTGTGTTATACTTATATTTTTTATTGTTGTTTCTATGACTTGATTTCAGTTCTCCCCCGTTTTTTACAATTTGTCTCTTCTGTTGATGTCCATGCCCACCAAAAATGTTGACTATCAAAAATATTGTCTTGAATGATAAATGTCAGCTTAATAAATGCCATCTAAAACTTCGCATTATAAAATGTTCATCAAAAATTGCATCTGCTAGTAATAAGAGCCAAAGTTGCCGCTTGCTAAAACGCTGTTCACCAAAAATACTCTGCCTTTCTCCGATGTCATGGGTCTTCTCCCTTTGGGTTTGGTCCATCTACTATCCTTGCGGTATATATTTTTTCTCTATTGCTGTTTTTATTCCTTGGTAGCCGTTATTTCTCGCTTTCTCCAATTTGCCTCTTCTGCTGATGTTCATGCGCACCACAAATTTTTGCCGGTAAAAAATGTTATCTTCAATAATAAACATCAGCTTCCAAAATGCTATCTAAAACTTAGCATTAAAAAATGTTCATCAAAAAAAAGCATCTGCTAAAATACTGAGCCAAAGTTTCGCCTGCCAAAAATGTCCATTTGTCCACCAAAAGTGTTCTGGCTCTCTCCGATGTCGTAGATCTTCTCCATGCTTTCCGATTTTCAAAAATCTCCCTTTGAGTTTAATCCAGCCACTATCCTGGTGTTATATGTTTTTTATTGTTGTTTCTATGACTTGGTTTCAGTTCTCTCCCGTTTTTTACAATTTGTCTCATCTGTTAATGTCCATGCCCACCAAAAATTTTGAAAACCTGGGGATCGAAAATAAACATCAGCTTCAAAAATGCTATATTAAAAAACATCGTTTTAAAAAATTTTGTCAATCAAAAATAGCGGCCACCAAAACACCTTCAGCTAAAGTTACTCGCTTCCAAAACGTTGGGGTTTTGTCGATGCTTTCCAATTTTCAAAAATCTTCTCTTCTTTATTGCTACCAGTCGCTCTTACCTTTTCCAACTTCTTCCACAAAAAATATCATGTTCAATAATAAACATCAGCTTCAAAAGCTTCGCCTTAAAAAATATCGTCCAACGTCTTCTCCAACTTATCTCTTCTGATATGTTCATTCCATACCTGTTTTAGAGATTATATATTACTTTTTCGTTTCTCAATCGTTTTGATGCAGGTCATTTTAATCCATTTTTGATAGTGTTGTTTTTCACATTTTGTTCTAATAATGTAATTGGCAGCTCTTTGTAACTTTTTCATTTTCTTCACTGTTGTGCATTCCCTCTTTTCGTATCTTTCCACTTCTACTCTTCACATTTAACTATTGCATCTTCTGTACTGGTTCAGTTTACACCCTTCAGTTTGTGTCCCAATGGGGTAAATAGTTTATTCTATCAACATTTGTCATGAGCTCCCATTTTTTATAGTCTTCTAGTAAAACTGGGAGTTATAGAATATACTCGTACATATATCGTTCCTTTTCCGATAATAATTTCATTCTGTTTCTTTTTCATACTTTCAGTACCGCCTCAATGAAAATGACAACAGTCCTTATTGTGTTATTTTTTTGTTATGCTACATATGCGTTAATAACTCCGCCCCTAGCTTGATTCAGATAGTCTGCCCTTTACACAAGCCTTAACGGCTTCAGCCTGTGCGTGGTGAATATTTTTTTGTAATGCTATGGTCAGGTTGACCATTATTCGATAAAATTCTCTTCGGGTTTTGTTTTTCTCTATTATTTGAGACAGTCTTAATAAATTATCCAAAATGACCTGCCGGCTTTAAAACTGCTCTCTTCGTCAGCTTCTTTTTCTTTGTATCGCAGTAGGTACCTTCTTCACAACACGCCTCCACTTATTCCTGTTCAGTATTAAGGTTGTTCAGTTCTTCACTCGTAGCTATTTTAAGTCTTCTTTAACATTTAATAGTTGAATACAGGCTTTCACGGCCGTTGTCAATAACGGTAAGGCATTTAGAAAACTTTTGAAAAAGCTGACAGCATGATCAGCGAAACGTCAAATTGACACAACGGCATAACCCAGAAGACCATTATTATTTAACGTTGTCAATCATTCAGGTGTCTATTATTTCGTACTGATTTTTTCTGTGGTATTTTTCAGACCGCTCTGATAGTGTACTGACCCATCAATGAATTCTTCTACTTCAAAGTTCATGAATATCGTCAGATTTCTAGCTGATTAGCGTCCTTTGGGTAGCATATTTTCCCCATTGTCTTCCTATCTCTTGAATACCTCTATATTTTTGCATTCTTTTGCTGATTACTATTAGTTGAATCAGGATTGTATACTTATACAAATGTTTATCTCCTATTTGGGTTCGTATATTCTGTTGGCTTGAATTCTGTTAACATATATTTAATTTTAGCGTTATTTACTGCTACACGTTGCCCGTTGATATGCAGTTGTATAAAGATGTTGTTAGTTTTGATCGTATCCCAAAGTGTTCTAGTCTTTTCCAAAATCTTTTACATTTATGTTTTTATAGCCAATGCATAGCTGGTGAATAGCTACGTATATCAGATTTTCTGCTGATTGTTTGTCTCGTTTATTGTTAATTTAAAAACTGTCTAAAACGACAGTAAGCTTGAATAAATCATCCTCTTGTCACAGAATAATATTGGTGAAAGTTTCAATGACTCGTGGTTTTTGGCAATAGCTCCAAAAAGATTTGCGGGCTTTATTTATTATTTTTTTATTTCCTACTGCCAACAAATTTCTCTTGTCGGCGTTTCGATTTGTCATTTAATCAATCTATCAAATTGAAAAATACTAAATATAAATGTAGACACTCTATACTATGACACACATTTATTTCAAAAATTATATTTTAGATTACATTAATGTAAAAATAGTTAGTTATCTAACAAAGGAAGCATTTCTGAGTAGTAAAACCCAGTTGCGCTTTCAAAACTCGGAATTCCTAGTTCTCGTTGCATTGTGTTCCAAACAGCATCCTTCTGTCTTCTGACATAACAATAAGTTCCAATGGCCTCATATATTACGTACAAGCATTTGAAGCCGCCTCATTTCAAACATTTTATTCAATCCGTCGCATATATTTAGAACCTAAATATAAGATACAATTTTATAAATACGGAAGAACTATTTCGGGGCTTGTATGAATACCCTTGCTCTATAAATAGGCACTAATGCGATCACTAGGTATGTACGTACACGTATTACCAAAATTAAAGGTGAGTTTTCCCCAATTCTCAATTATTGTTCAATCCATGGTCATGCACGTTAAATAAGACCATGTCCTCGCCCAGAATAGCTTGGATAGGAACCTCACTTGCTACAGAGCACTGAAGAGCTTGCAACTAATAATAAGCAGTTTTTAGCCCTATCAACTCTTATTGTTCTGTACTTTCGTATGGCAATATAATTAAAGCACGTTCTGTTAAGCTGTATAGTTCTACATTCAACTTCAAATTAACAATTGAAGTACTGTACCCAGCGACATGTCGTTGCAGTTGTTTAGGTAATCTATTTATGTTAAGTGTCTGCTCGAAATACTCCATTAGTTTCTTTTGGACCTGACTCATTAACATAGTTTCCGAAGCATCCATGCTTGCTCATTCTTGTCTACAAACGAATAGACGAATTGGTATTTTAACAAAAATTCTGAAAATTCAGCACAACAGGTCACATTTATAAACAGCATTTTGCAGCTTCTTAAGTATTGCCAGATACCTCCTTATTCTTTATTTATCTCCAATTATAGTAAAACGATTCAGAGGCGATCTTTACTTGACATAACAATTTGCATGTTTATAAAGAAGACCATGAATACAGTCTCAAAGAATAATATCATCCACATATCTTTTATTTTTTATGACAACAAGGTTGCTTTTTCCACCAAGGTTTTTATCCTTTAAGTTATTTTTGAATATTCTATGGGAGAATTGGTTCAACTTCAAATCGCTGTATTTTCCACTGTGTCATGTTCAGTACAGCAGATAACACAAATGGCACATGCTGGAGCGATTACAAGAACTTGTCACCAAGTTCTACAAGAAGAGTCGAGAGCACAGTCTAGAGTTCAACACAAAAAGACCAAATGGTCATGGTCATCAATATGACTCCTGTACCACCTGAAATAATCGTGGCGAACGACCAACCAATTGAGAGTGTGAATAACTACATATCTCGGCTGTACGCTCAACGAGATCTAAAATAATTTTGTAGAAATTAAGTAACGCATTGAGAAAGCCAGAACCATCCCCACGAAGATGTCGAGATCACAGCTTGGATCTGAAAAAGAGAATCGTCAGGTGTTATATCTTCTCCACTCTATTATACGTCGTCGAAGCGTGGGCCATGCCTAAAGATACGGCAGGGAGAGTAACCTGTGGATCTACCTTCGTCTACTTACGATCTCGTGGGTGGATCAGGTCACCCACTAGGAGGTTCTTCGAAGAATGTGTTGCCAATGGAAGCTGCTAAACACGATTAAGCAGAAGAAGTTCGAATACTTGCGCCACGTCATGAGGAATGTGTACATATACTGCCTCCTATAATTTTTCAGAAGAGGACCTCGTGAAAGAATACTCTTCTGGCTTGAGATTCTGAGGAATTGGTTCGGCGTCACGCCCACAGAACTTTTTCACAACGTTCCTAACAAAATCCGCATGGTCATGCTAATAGCCAACATTTGAAACGGATAAGTTAGTGGAAGAAGACGAAGAGGAATGTTCATTATTAAGTCCATTACCTGTTGCAGTATATTTCAAGTCACTTCATCAGTACTATTTTATCGTTTCGAATCTAATTGTTTAATTACACCGTTTATAGATTTACTGATTAGAACAATAGAACTCGATGAACAATATTTATATTAATGATATCCGCCCACAAATATGTCTTTCACGTTCTTAGTATAGTATTTAGTATCAATTTCAGTTTCTCATTTCTTTTCTCTAATCATAAATCACATTTTTCAACGTTTCTCTAGTTTTTTAAAACTCTACGTATTCTTCTTTCTATACAATCTTCATCTACCGACATTTACAGACACTTCTAACGAAATTTCTCATCATGGCTTTTATTTTTGTATCATCCTGAGATATTGTCTTCATTGTAGTAATCTGAATGCCAAATAAATTTGTAGTTAATTATCTAATCTTGATCACATGCTGCTTACATAAAGTGGTTGCTATTAAATAAACTATTTTCGTTTCTATATTCTTATATTCTTAAAAATGTAGAACATCTGTATAAGAAAGAAATTATTTGAATTTGAACAAGTATTTCTACGATAATTAGTTGTTCGTAGGCTAATTTCGTTATTCTTATTGACCCACTTAGAAAATCTTTATAAATAATCTTTTGTCAACGGTCGTGAAAGCTTTCCCAATTATTCTTTCTTTTTATCTCAAGAGTTACATTATATTTTTTTTTAGTTTGGCAATTTTCTCTTCAGTTTAGATAAGAAAATGAAATGCTTTTAAGTTATCTCTAAAGTTGTCATGACTACTTCAAACTACCTTTAAATTTAAAGAAAACATCTTAATTTAAGCCTAGATCCTATTAACTGCAAGATGTTCCTCTTCGATTACAACTTTTCTGGACCATCTTGGTAGTCTTTTTGAGGCAGATATTATTACTATCTTTGCTAGTTTGTTGTTGCTGACCCTCTCTAAATGGTTCTTCCACTGTCGTCTTGTTCTTATCCATCTTACTACGTCTTGGGTCTTGCATTTTATCTAACATTTTCAGTTCTTTATCTCTAAGTGCGACTCATGCTATTGCCCTAAAGATCTTTATTTCAGCTGTAGGTAGTATTTGTTTTAATTTGGAGATTTTCGGTCCTGATTTCCCCAACATAAGTTAAAACGGTACTTAAAATCTGTAACAATTATTTGCTCCATTTAGCTTTCAGTCGAGACAAATGAGATTCGAGATAACTGAAATGAGCTTGTTTGCTACTTCAAAATAGGGGTACGTTGAGAATTAATTAGGGCCAGGGAGCCACGCATTCTTAAACTCAAAACCACAATTACCTTAAACTCAAAACCACAATTACTTCCTTTCAGAATTCTAGACAAGTGATAAATCAAACTCCAGGTGTTCACGACGTCTCTAACCTTGAAGAAACATCAGCGGAGTCGCAGGAAGGTTGTGAAATGGAAATATGTTCACTTACCTTGCCCTCGGCTACTAATTCTCAATAAAGCTATATTCTGCACGTTTGCCTTATAACAGAACACAACAAAAACGGCCAATAGTATTTCAGACGCGATAATGAAAACACCCAGTTACATGAAATTTTGGTGCAGTAATCTTATTTCCCTATGTGTCATCACGAAAATACAAACTATGGAAAGATTGACTTCAAATACGCAAACGACAGCCAAGAAGGCACTCAAGAGGTTACTAAATCGTAATTACAATATACAATTTTACATGGCAACACTTTGAACATAAACCGAAATCTACGCATGCAAACACTTCAAAAATGACGGTAAATTGGCGACACGAAACACAAAATTAACACAGTATGCAAAAGTTACTCAAATACATTTTAATATATCTGAAGTGCAGAATTAGGCAGTTCGCTCATCAGGTGTACGATACAGGTAGAAAAATCGAGAATGCGGCATTGCTAGCTGAGCGAGTAATGATCATAAGTGACGAGAAAATGCACATAGGTGGAGATGCAACAAGAAGTTGCTGGCGGCGTCGAAGGCAGCCAGCTCGATAGAAAAAATTTGCAAACGGCTGATATCGTATCCGATGTAATATCGATTTTTAAGGCAACCGACGCGACGGTAGGAGGACCGTACGCACGGCACAGCACAACTAAATGAATCCAAACTAAATCAAGTACCCCATGGCCGATAATGTTAAGCTGGCAAATACCGCAATCACGAATCACAACAGCATGATCATCTGCGGCAATATTTATTCCGATACAATGAAACACTTCCGGCTGAATTTCGATAAATCACCAAGCTACCTCTCGCGGCAGCTTAGAGAGTCGGGTGCGACGCTACAAGCTCGCCGGAATGGTAACACTTGACTGAAAATCAAAAATGAAATTTGCAGCTTACCGGCTTCGTCAATTCCCTCCCCCTCGATATAACGGCAGGAAAAGAATCCCGGAATTTTTCTCACGATTGTTTTACATTTTCGTGAATGGCACGGGGGGGGGATATTATTAATTTTTTTTCAATCGTCGTTTGTCTAAATTCTGATAGCTATCGTTTGTTAGTTATCAAATGAATATTAACTTTTGTCATACAACTATTATATGCTAGTATGATCAGTACCTACATTTACCAATTCTAATGTTATTACATCTAATATATGACTGGGGTGTATGCTTCTCTTAGTACTAATAATGTAGTCGATCATTGGTTTTTGTCTTCTCCAATCCATACACGTGTGTTTGTATTGGGATTTATGTGAATAAAATTTATTGTTAACACGAAGTCCATTTTCGGTACACAGATGTATCAGCATGTCTCCGTTTTTATTTTGAATATCTTCATTTAATCTTTTTTTCCACCGCCGAAGATACCTTTGCCGACTCTCGTTATGAATATATTTTTCTTTAGGTGCAATATCTTCTAATGTTTCCTGCAAGTGACAGTAGAATACTTCTTTCCCTTCCCTTGACTTATTTATCTCGGCAGCGTAGGTATTTGTTTTATACTCGTCAAATTTTACGGTTACCTGTAATAGTCTCTCATTAATATACATTATTTCATCAATCATGTGTTCAAGTTTCTCAATAATAATAAACATACGCCTGCTTGCGCTCTTTCATTTTTTTCTTTTCCACTGTAAATAAGGATATATCTGACATTTCATTTTCCCTTCTTCTTTGTTTCACAAACAACAACTGTCCAGTTTGAGTTTATCATTTCTAATATGACCTCTTGGTCTCCATTGGTCCACCATGTTAAGTTCCAACACCCTGTACGTAGAATTGCTAATCTCGTTTTTCGTTCTTGCTATGTCCTTTATTATTGGTTCCGCGAGGATTTGGTTTATCTGACATCAGCTAGTAAGGTGTGACCAACGATACCATACTTTCGGAATGAAGGAAACGTCACTTTATAAACTACTTATTTTTTTCTTCTTAATCCATTTAGTTACCTCCAAGTTCTTCATTTTTTGTTAGCAGTTATTGCTAGGCTCTTTTTATCAGGGGAGTGAATTTATAATCTAGATCTAAGTTCTTGTTCCCTCATTTAGACAATTTTCAAATATATTCATTTTATAATAGCATATACAATTATTATTTCTTCTAATTTCAAGTTCTCTTTCGTATTTTTTAGATTAGAAAATTTATTTTCCGGTTCTCCAGCAACTTAAAAATTGCTATGGATTACTGCTAGCTGGACAAACTAGTACTGGTCGTCGTTTTTCTAGATTAACATTCTTTCTTCAGATGACGTGAAAGCTTCTGCAATCATTCTTCCTTTTTGTTTTAATATCTCGACTCTTTTCTCCTAATAAGAAAACTCCTTTTTTAATTCGCATAAAGGAATAAATATAAATGCAATTTAAGTAGTTTTTGGGTATATTAATGGCAAGTGTAGTCAACCTACCCACAGCTCGATTCTGATATATAATTTATATTCTTCTGTCTCTCCTTATGGCATTCGCCTTTGTTGTAACAATACAGCCGTGCTATATGTCTTCAGCTTTCCTCTAAGTTTGACATCCTGCATTTTTCATATGCGCTCTTTCTATCGATCCATATCGTTACAGTATAAATTACAATTTATGACAAGAATTCATCATCAAAACAACAAACAATTTGTTAAATAAATCGAGGCAAATACAAGGATCAGTTGCCCCAACCATGCTACTATGTACTGTAACAAAGGTTGCCGACTAAGCTTCAGTGGGAGGAAGGGTTCATTACGACATTATTAATTAGGGCAACGACCAGTAACTCTAAATAAAGATGTTAAATCCCATAGACGCCACCACTTTTTCAAATCGGGAAATGCAAAAAGAGCTCACTGAAAGTGGAAATGTGGGCCTCCTTTTAAAGGTGTCTACAGTGCTCGGTGTCAGCCAGCGTACAACCTTGGTGAACTTACCTTTCGTACATTTCTTCAGCTCGCTAAACTCCTTACAAAAGAAAACACGCAGCACATCATACAACATCGTATGCAACATTATACATAGGAAATAATAACGCACAACTAATTTAAAATGAAATGTATTAACTTGAAAAACAAAGACAAGTAGAATAGTTTCACAAACATTAAATCAAACGAAAAGGGTTGGTTCTAAAATAAATTATTTAATACCGAAACAATCTCACATAAACAAGGTCCACTTACGATAATAAAATTAACAATGGCGAACCGGCAACAAAAGCTGAATAATTTGGCTCGACAGTAATTGTTATAAACAAGCCAAAATCTAGATATAGCTACGCTTATACGTTTTATGTCGCAGTGGGTCCAAAATGGGGTAGCAGAGAATGATTTAATCTTCACTATAACCCTAACTACAATACCCGACTTGAAAATTTGGGGAGCCATTAATCGATGTCCATCGAAGCTGCCAGCGTCACGCGACCCCAGCAACTGTGCTAATAATTCGACGCGGTGTGGAAGAAGAGCTTCAACAAGTCTGAATGCTAATGCTGTTACTTGCCAAAGGAGCGAACGTTATTAAACGTCGGAGTGATCGCAGGCGCCAACGACGACTTTGCAGTTTTTCCTACAGACAACACTTCCTCTGAAACAGGCCAGCGGCCCCAGATAGAACCCAAGGAAAATCCGATAAACGCGTAAATTGCGGCCTGCAAAAAGCCTCCGATATGAGTCCTACCGCTGACATATTTTCCTCACCTCTCTAAAATTGCTTGCACAACAGCTTTAGAAATCACACAAAAACGCAACATAATAAATACAAAAGTTAAAAGGCTCAATGACCACGGCTTGAAAAGGCGCACAACCAATTTTTAACTACTTCAAATGGTACCCCAACGACGCGGAAGCCGCCGAGGTACGAATTCAAAACCCTGTCAACTATGTCAAAGCGGGAATCAGAATGTGCAAATAATTCAACGGCTTACATGGGTCCCTAGTCCATCTCCCTCATACAATCCCCATTTAGTTCTCTATTTCACAAATTGCATCAGCTTGTGCAATCGCCTACGTGCAATTTACCACGAGAGGGCCAAAACAGAATTCGACGTTTGCCCCACGGGTAAAGCAAAAAGGTGTCACTAATGATTTACCTTTAGGTACATACAACGTTGCCCAGAGAAACATCAAAGATGCGGGAAAGCGCTGCTATTTGACAAAATAAAGAGCGGGAGTTTCGAAACGCAATTAAATTGTCAAAGTGAACCCAAATGGGGCGGGAAAAAGCTAATCTTTGGAATACAAACGAGGGGAAAATTCGAAACGTCAAAACAAAGTTCTAAAAATTCAAGTTTTCCTAACCATACATTATGTCTTATATGATCTATAACATAAAATCGGTGCTCTCTTTGTATGTTTGCGTGTTTGCGTCTATGTTTGTTCGCTATCTCCTCCGAAGATACTGGCCCGATCAAGTTGTACCATGGCTTAAAAGTTTGCTAATTTTTATACTTAGATCGTAGGCCGGTTTTTATTTTCAAAAAAAGTGCGAAAAATTTGTAATTTAATTAACTATTTTAAGCAGCACAGCGGAGCGCCAACGCCGTGTACTATTAGCTTGGGTGCGCGTATTATTCAAAAAGGGCGGCGGTCCTGCGGTAGAGTGCTGGTTTATCGCGCGGTTGGTCCGGGTTCAGTCCCGCCGATACATCCTTTTTTTTTATATTAATGAATCTCTCTTAATTTTGCGAACCGAAACGTAGTTCGGGTGACTCACTAGTTAGCAATAAAACTCTTCACTAGTGCCTTTTAAAATATTGTATGAGCTTGCCCCTTTCAGACTTAAAGTCTGTATAGATTGTTTGCATCATCATATTCTTTTTGAGTAATCCATTATATAGGGTGTTAAAACATGTGTTCAGATAGAGTTGATTTTGTAGTGTAATGTATTTAAGAACTTTTTAAACATTAAACTATAATTATATACTAAAATAAGTGTTTCACATGCCCACCTTCCATTTTACACAAGACTGACACATACATTGAAAGGAATTCCGCACTTTTAAAAAAATACCAGGCTTTGATCGAATAACCTGGCTAGCATGTTCTATTCGCAGTTGTAAGTGAGCTAATCGGTGGTGTTGCATAAATCATAGCCTTCAAATATCCCTAAGCAATGAAATCAATTAGGGTTAGGTCAAGAGACCTAAAAGGCTACGCAACTGGACCTCCTCTGCCAATCCATTTCTCATTATAACTTTGATTGAGGTATATCCTAACCATAAATGAAAAATGCGGTCTTGCATTGATCATAGATTGAGCTTATCATTTATAGGCACATCTTCTAACAATATGGACAAAGTATAGACCAAAACTAGTTCTGTTAAAAGGATTCGGACAAAAACTGGACCTATTAGATACTGGATACTTTCAACAGCCCAAATCTTTCTTTTCGTAAATTACCAAGTATCATCTAAGACAAACGATTTCTAAGGGCGAATCGAAGGTTAAATTTTCTATGTTTATTCAACAAGATATCACGCAACGTAATATAACCTTGTTCGCGGCGTACTGCCCTCCTATATCATCTTTTTTATAATAAAATCCAAAATATTTCAAAAGGCGATACAAAATTGTTCTAGAATCTGCTTTTCAACTCTTAGTGTAAGGTTTCAAGTATTACATGCTTTTTTCAGCATACTTGTTGTAGATTGCATTATATATTGAATTGAATAAAACTAGAGAACGCGTAAAATTGTCTTCCGTTAAAGGCGACTGACTTCTTAATTATGTTACAATTGTTCAATGTTTACAACACACAAAACTTCGAGTGCATAACGCAAGCATATAATGAGCATAACGGAATGAAGCAGGTGCTAGAGTTGAACAGCTCCGGTTTCTCCGGACAAAATTGACGTTGTTTCCTTGGCCCGCACACAGAAGTCGCTGCTATGAGTGCGAGAGAGAAAGCACAGATTAGAACAGGGTCGTGTGTGGGATAGTGACGAAATCAACTTAATGATATTGAATATTAACGCTCTAGAAATTGTGTACGTTTGGCCCTGGCTCTATATGTTATATCCGGCCAATACTACCCAGGATCTCCGCACTCGGACTACCCCAACGCTCAAACCATACACGCCTTGGTTACATACATTCCACTCGCGCTGCTATAGCCCGCATCTGGAGAAATGTCCTAGCAGTATCCACAACCTACCCCCCCCCCCCCCCCGCATGACTAAGAAATGGCCTGGCAACTTGACTTTATCAAATGAAGTGCATTAGATCCATGTCGGGGCTAGTGATTTTACTAATGAAGAGCAACTAGAAGTAGGAAGTAAAAACAGTATTACTGAGAATTATGCCGAATTTAATGCGCATGGAACAGAGTTGGACTAGATGAAGAATCTGAACATGAGCAATGAGCCGGTACTGCTACTGAAAAAACAAAGAGGAAATGCCCCTTCAATATCAACTTAACAAAATGTGTTCTCAATGTGGTGTTTTGATTTGCCAAAACAGTTACTATGATGTCTTATGTAGCAGACAAGTTAAATCTGTAATACTGATTTCCACCTTCCATTGACGAAAAATCAGGAGATGATCGTAAGCCGGACCTATTAACATTTTATTATATAACCAAAGAGCAATTATATGCTCTTTGATATAACCAAAAGTGGTGTTGATACCAATGACAAATTATGTGTGACGTATAATGTGAGAAATAAACTTAAAAGTGGTAGTAATAAGTCCTTTCGTTTGCCCCTATTGTTGGGGGTCAATTCTGTAATGTGGCTTTTTAGTAGCGCCGTCATGGTTAATTTTTGTAACACGACTTCACTTCATGCGCTGTTTGTCTACCTGGCTAGCTCAGTACACATGAAACTCTTTAAAAATTTGTTCAATTTGCGGATATGAAGCATCATTATCTACCAAAAACTGGAAGCTGCCCTGTAACTCAGGTGCTGAAATCAACAATACTCACAGAAAAAGTCAATTTGTTTACACAAATAAACACAGATATATTACGATTTAAACAGACATAATACAATAAACAAAATCAGAATTAAAGAGAGTGGATGGCCAAGCAAGGAGCATGTTTGTCTCTCAGGCGGCCTAACCGGATTCGATTGGGATTTTTAAATATCGTACGCTTTGCGGATATCACACTAACACCTGTGATAGTTGATCACCCCTGGAAAGGAAGTTCCTCCTCAATTTCGACAGGCAAACCTAGCCACCTATCCATCTTATGAGCAAAGAGGGCTCATAGAACTATGGCTTTGCAGTTAAAAATTGGCCTCTGGCTGAAAATAAGACGAAGAAGGATTAAAGCCTCCGCCGATTTGCACTCTCCCATATACTTCTTTGTATAGATTTTTAATGGCTGTTTGAGTTTTAATGCGACTTCTAATTCATCTAGGGCTCTTCAGAGTTGTTCTCTTGGGACTGTATAGAAAGCAGCTTTGAGGTTTATAAAAGCTAGATATAGTTTTTCATTGCGTTCTCTTGTTTTTTCGATCATGTTTCGTACTGTGAAGATATGGTCTTGGGTTTGTTGGTTTGGTCTGAAGGCTTCTTGTTCTTCTTCAAGTTTTTCTTCTATTTCCTGTCTTAGTCTTTCTTCCAGTACTCTAGAATATGTTTTGAGTACCACAGAGGACAGACATATAGCTCTGTAGTGGTCACATAAAGTTGTGCTTCCCTTTTTATGTATTGGGTTAATCATATTCATTTTCTAATCCTGCGGTATTTGTCCTTCCTTCCAGGCTAGCTGGTAGAGTTTTTGTATCCAACTCCTCATTTTTTCGCCTCCGTATTTAATCATTTCTGGGCTGGTTCTGTCTTCACCACTTGCTTTGCCAGTCTTCATATTTTTGATGGCTTCGATTATTTTCTCCATAGTAAAAGGAATTTCATTATTACCTTCTTCATCACTTTCCATATTTTCTACCTCTTCTTGTTGGGTAGGTTCCTGTCCTTGTTGTTTGCTTTCTGTTGCTAGATTGTTGTCTTTCTGAACGTTTCTAGCTTTCTTTCCGTATTGTCCTCTCAGCCTTTTAATGATCCCCCAGAAGTATCCCCTATTTTCCTGGAATTTTGTTTCGCCTGCTTTACTGTTTCCTTCGCTTCATTTCGTTTTTGTATATAGGCGTTTGTTTTTTCATCGTTTTCATTCCTTGTGTCCAGGCTATTTTTTGCTTGACTTCTTCGTTCCACCAGACAGTTCTTCTTCTTCGTGTGTCTATTCTTTGTTTACCACATACTTCTTCTGTTCTCCTTCATACAGTTCCATGTTCTTAAGATATCCCAATCGTTATAGACATTTTCATCATCCTCTTCAGCTTTTGACAATTTCTCCTGTATATTTGTTATGTATACTATTTGTTCCTCTTCTCTTAGTTTGTCTACATTCAGCTCTTCGTACACTTTGCATTTTTGCTTCTTAGGTTTATTGATGTTTGTGTCGACGATTAGAAATCGATGATCCGTACTCATTTCTTCCCCTCTTATTACTTTTACATCTGTAACATGTCTCCTGTTTTCTGTATTATAGGTTATGTAGTCAATTTCTACATTTCTTTCTTCCAACCTAAAGGTTATTTTGTGAATTCGTTTATGATCATAGAATGAGTTTCCTATAAGAAGTGGGTTGTCAATGCAAAATTAATCGTTCTCTGTTAGTATTTAGGGTTTTTTCTCCCCCATTTTCTCCCTATCGTTCCATAGCCTCTATTTACATCATTGCCTGTTCTTGCGTTCCAGTCTCCGATAACATATAGCATTCCCCTATCGTCTCTTGCTTTATCTACTACATTTTGCAATGTTTGGTAGAACTGATCTTTCTCAACATTTTCTGCGTCTTCATTGGGTGCATATATCTGTATAATATTTACCTTATCTTCGAGTTGTAGCTGAATGCTTATTATTCTACTGCTTCTCACTTTATTACTTTATTGTTAAGGTTTTCTTATAATACTATTCCAACTCCTTTTTTTCTACCTTCTGCTATGCCTGAATACTTTAGTATGTGGTGTCTGCCTAGTGCTTTGTCCCCTTTACCTTTTACTCTAATTTCACTTAGTCCGAGAATATTTAGCCTGTATTTCTGCATTTGTTAGCTTAGTTCTTCTTCTTTGCCTGTTATTGTCTTAATATTCCATGTAGCCAGTCTCATATACCTATTTCTCGCCGATTGTCATCTAGTGTTTCGTCCTGGTCCAAGGCTTCCCAAATTATTTTAGTTGGTTTGTGAAGTTAGATGTAACTTTAATAGTCGTGAAAAGTGAATAATTAGAAATAATATTAAAATCACGACCTTTTACTTCGAAATGGGCATCTAAACGACCTCTGGCAGAAGCCGATTTCGAAAAGATTGTAGATGAAAATGACCCATTAATATGTTTTACTACTACATAGTGCAATATTCATTTCTTTACACAGCAATTTCAGTACATGGCAAATTTTACCCCACGCGAGTCTATACGCCACAAATTAGGACGCCCGTCCTGAAGGGTTAAATATGGATTTTTAACTTAAACAATCTACAAATACTTCAAATGGTACGACTTCTAAGAAAATTGGTTCTTCGCTTTTCTAAAATATTTATCTTGTATTTCAGATACACTGAAAGACAAAAAAAGTGGGACACTTAATATTTTTATAATTTTGAAATAGTCTGAGACACTAATGCTCGGTATTATAAAATTTTTTATTTCCTAAATAGATTCATGTAGATTTGCGTATGAGTATTATAAACGCAAAATAACTTTATTCGGCTAATAAATCCGTACAGGTTAATTTTAATTCGTAGTTACAGTAAACAAAAGCGCATCAAAACGTTAATGCTTATGACATTTTGTTCATTACTAAACAAGTTTTGATGCGCTTTTGTTTATTTGCCCATTAGTTTATTGGGATAGTAAATTTACTCTACCAATAGTTATCTAATAATTTATTCATTGTGGTCATTACAGTAGTAAATTATTAAATTTATACAATAATGCAGTAACAGTAAAACAAAAAACAACAAATTCAAGATTTTAATCAACATAAACAAGTATCAATAAATAAATAAATGTGTTAAATTGAACAAATACTAACATTAACCGAATCTATTACTATGGTAGAAGATTAATATTCATGCATTTGACATAAACTGACAATACGAAACAACAACTAAAACAATAAACAAAATATGCACATTTTTGTTAAAATTTAAAGAAATTTCAAATTAAATATCAAAATGAAAACTAAAACTAGTGTATTTTGTTAAATTATGGCCAGTATTATAAACGATCAATAAATCATTAGATAACTATTTGTGGAGTAATTTACTTCCGTAATAAACTAATAGGCAAATAAACAAAAGCGCATTAAAACTTGTTTACTAATGAATAAAATGTCATAAGCGTTAACGTTTTGATGCGCTTTTGTTTCCTGTAACTACAAATTAAAATTAACCTGTACAGATTTATTAGCGGAATAAAGTTATTTTGCATTATAATACGCAAATCTGCGGAATAATAGTATATTATTATATGAGCGATTATGACATTTGCGGCTTGTGACACAAGTCATCTGAGTGAATAATGGCCATAATCGCGAATGTAATACGATATTTTATCTACTCCTATGCAATAGGAGTTTTGTGTTCATTTTTCCGAAATATGACAGCTGTTAATTTCAAAAGTCATTTGATAATAAGAATGAATTTTGTGGATTGGCTACAACCTATTGAATAATGAAAATAGAATTTTCTGATTGGTTGCAACTTGCAAACTTATAATTAAAGCTGATATTATATGGCAAATGCATATTTTCTATAATTGATATGCCGGCGAAACTTTTTGCATTATATGAAAACAAATCGTTTAAGCCAAGTTTAATTTTTCATATTTTGCATATTTATACGTTTTTTAGCATACTTTCTGAATTTTGCATATTTGCTTATATTTAGCAGTAATTTGTAAATGTATGAACTTTTTGAGATCTTTTTGTACATTTACTATTTTATTAAATTTATTAATAACATTTTTCTGTGCGACTGAGATGTATACTTTTACTTTCTGCCGCTGGAGTGCAGTGCGCGTATCGAAATAAGCAGAGGAAAGAGGAAGTCCCTGTTAAAATCTTTGACTATATAAACAGGGACTGACAGCAACCCCCACTTTTCCCATAGAAGCAATGTATAAGGAATTAGCCAACATAGAATCCATTTCAAGAGTCGAACTTCGAGTGTTCGGTGAATAATAGTCTGGCGGGATTAGAGGAAATCTCATTTTATGTTGGCTTACAACGTGAAGTTGGCGTTGGCAGTCCATGTTTATATAGTCAAAGATTAAAATGAATGACGTCTTTGAATAAAAATTAGAGAAATAAATATATTCATACAAAATAATTAAAATTTTTACATTATTTAGAATATTTCTACTTATTTTTTATAGTATTTAACATTACTAGCTTGGTAAGAGGGTTTTTACTGGCGAATAGAGCCAGTCACCTTCTTGAGCCAGTAAAACCTGTTACCTTACATGTATTGTTGAATATTTATTTGTTCCTCACTTGTAAATAACTAGAAATTTACCATTTATTCAAAATGTCAAACTGACAAGCAACTAAATTCATTAATATGACACATACTAAGGAAGACAACTCTGGCTTTGCACGCTATCATTTATCTATGAGCACGCTTGTAAAACTGACAGTTAACTTGTAAAGATTTTACAAGTTAGTAACTTGTTAAAATAATCTTTCTTGATTAATACAGTGACTTGATAAATTAATGTTTACAAGTAAGGAACAAATAAAAAAATTAACATCATATTATGTGCATATATTATAACTTTGCGTGCATATAGTCAACAAAATGTATGCATATATATGCGCATATTTTCGTACATTTAAGTGCATATAATTATCAGCTTTAAGTACTTATAATACATATATAAATAAAATATTTTTTCTTCGGATAATATTATCTGCCGCTGACGATATCAAGTAATTTTCTTCGAATTTTGTTCACAAAATTGTAAATAATTTGTTATAAACGTTTGAAGAAGAAATGCTATATGTTATTCGGAGCAAAAGTATCTTTATGTGGCTCGGCAGATAACCCATCCAGCCACGCCACATAAAGTATAACTTTTGCTCATAATAACATAATATACTAATTATCTACTCCTACTGTATAATGGGCATGAATTATGATTCATAATTCACGGTTTGCAGCCAATCATAAAATCCTATTTTCATAATTCAATAGTTTCGCCAGTTGCAACCAATCAGAAAATTCTATTTTCATTATTCAATCACAAAATTCATTCTTATTATTAAATGACTTTTGAAGTTAACAGCTGTGACAAATGTCATAATTCGGAAATATGAACACAAAACTCCTATTGCATAGGAGTAGATAAAATATCGTTATTACATTCGTTATTATGGCCATTATTCACTCAGATGACTTGCGCCACGCGCCTTTGTCTTATGTGGCTGTCATAATCGCTCATACAATATTCTATTATTCTCTAAGTAAATTTTATTTAGGAAATAAAGTTTTATAAACCGAGCATTAGAGTAGTAAATCAGCATGTTAGGGCGCATTATCCATTTATTTAAGATAACTTAAAAAATTAACTGTCTTACTTTTTATGTCTTTGAGTATATTAAAATGTTAACTGAAGAAGAATTCGCCTAGAACTTGAAATATTTTAATGTTATTTTAATGTTAAAGGTAGATTTTTTCAAATTTTTGAAAATAAAAATGTTAACATGTAGGTATAATTAATGGCTGCATACTTTCCATAACAAACCATATGAATGTTTACTTACAACACATACTTATTGTCATGGGCGTAGCCAGAGAGGGGCAGTTGCCCACCCCTAAACATTTATAAAGAGCAAAAACAGTATTATCATTATTGCAATTCATATTCTACAAGAATTTAAAAAAAGAAGCTATAATAGGTTATAAATATGATTCTAGATAAAAACAAATGAGGAAGAAGCACGCTCATACGGCTCCATCCACTGTATACCGTACCATCGAGCTGTACATGTTACAACAAGGGTATTTCCAGCGTACATAAATCAAACAAGTAGAGACACTCAGTGTCAGTTAGTTTGATGTCAAAATTCCTATTCAGATGACCTTGAACGGCTCCTGGGGGGTATTTTACGATAGTACTGACAGTTGGCGCCACTACTTGATAACATCATGATTGGTAGCAGAGCCAGTAACTGGCTCTGATTGGTAAAATTTTGTGCTGCCATCTGACGGGCAAGCTTAGAAATACTCCCTAACGCACTGTCCGGGCACTCTAGGCAGGTTCATCATTTGGCATGAGTGTCTCTACTTGTTTGATTTATTTATGCTGGTATTTCGTTTGGGATAAGTACGACTCCTCAGCTCGTATCCGTAGCAATGGCGTGGTTAAAAACTAACGAACAAATAATAAAAATGGAAATATTTTCAGTTCGAAAAACCAAATACAATGAGCGCGCCAGTTAATGGGTAAATATATAATGTGCTTACAAGCTGGTATCTTGATATTCATGTAGCGCAAACCTTCACTAGTATTGGTCACTTAACAGCCGTGGCTGAATAATCTAGATGTAGATGTCTCACTTCCAATATCTGACTGTGTATGTGTGCGCAACTGTACAAAATACTCATTTATTTTATGTAATTTTAAAAATCAGGCGGAACTGTGGTACAATCCTGAAAGGATAAAGAATAATGTCAGAAGACCGTTTTAGTGGACAACTGCTGCCAAGTGTCAGAAAAATGATACTGAAAAAAAGGGAAGGGGCTATAAGATAGGGTCATAAAACGATCTGCAGCAGATTTGTGAAAACTGATGATAATTTAACTTCTACTTTTTTAATTTGTAAAAAACTAAAGAAAACTATAATAATAATAATAGTTAATTGTGTACATAAATTTTTGCCTCCCTCTAACTGGAATCCTGGCTGCGCCCTTGCTTATGGTTCATTTAGTAGAATAGATTGTAAATTTGCATCGGAGCTAAGAAAAAAAACCGTTGCCCTAGATCAAAAAACCAATTAAGCAGAAACATTTGTCTTATTTGTCATAAACATTGTTACAAGGATCACGAAAAAATTCTTTGTGCTGACTGTTATATTTACTTATTTACTGAAGTACTTAATCATATGCCTTTTAACCATAAGGTTAAAGCGGGTGGAGTTGAGTTATTCTTCTGCTTTATATTTTTGTCTCCATCTTCTTCTATCTTGTGTTAGTTGCTTGATTCCTTTTCATGGTATGTCTCTTTCTATTGCTACTTTTTTGATCTTGTCATTCCATGTTTCATCTTGGTATTTCTATTTTGTTTTTTCTTGCACTTTTGCCTCGCACACCCTTTTTGTAAGACTTTCATCCGGCAAAATCATTTTACCTGTCCATCCATTATGAGTTTTATTAGCTTACCTGAATACTTACATTTTTCAGTTTTTTTCTGTTTTAACTTTCTGTGCTTTTATGGGAATATCATAGTTACCAATATATTGCAGTGGAAAATATAATAAATAAAAGTATAGACATAATATATCTAATATAAATAATTCAGGTTTGAATGAGCCAAACCAAGGCCACAGAATAATACAGAATGGCCTGTCGGCTTAAAATTCAGCTAGTTTTTTGTTTGCGCATGCGCGAGTTCTGGTGGTGTGCAGTCAGCTGTTTTCCATATTTTACACGTGTACTTGTGGCGGTCAATGACCCCTTATAAGGTTATGTTTTTTTGTGCTAGTGGTTTTAAAATATTAATTTAATATGAGTGCACAAAAAAGATCTTTTGGTGGCACACGGTGTGCTGTGCATTTCCATATAAATTGCGTGGACTTTAAACATACGGATTATTCCTGTTCAGTTTTAAAATTTAGGCGCTTAATTTTGAATTTACCGCCTCTGCATACCACTAGGATCATGGCGGACAATTTCAAGGTCACAAAAATTTACTATGCTGACATCAAAAGCGCCGACACAGAGAGGCCATTCTGATTTAGGGTATTATTCTGTGCCAAGGCGGTCTATATTGTTCCAGGCCATGACACTGGCTTTGTTGCCAGATTGTATGCTAAGCCATTCCAAGACACACTAAGTTTTGTTTGTTTGAAATATATTTGACATTAAAAACCAAATTTTGACAAGGCAGTTCATATAAGTTCCAAAAATGCCTTTGAAGTGTTAAGTACTACCAAGCTGCAAGTCAACTTACGCTTCATCAGTTGCTCCATATGTTAGCGTGTTCGAGTTTTCATTTAATAAAACGGTGACCCAAAAATGTAGAGAAGTTTTGCATTTAGAAAACTGGCAGATTGGAAAGGCTAGTGTTGTGGTGAAAAGCACTTTAAAAGAGCAATAAGATGTAGAGATTTATTCCGACTGTAATATCACTAGCTCCCAGGCAAGTTATTTTGAAGAAATAACTATTTTAGATAAAGGCAAAATTAGTAGCAATGTAGAATTAGGTAGTACCTACCCATTAGGAATTGCTTTTAAATCGAATATAACAGTGAAGTGCCACACTGATGTAAATAGCAGTGATTTTATAATTATTTTTTTTAACTGGCATGTGTCAGATTGATGTAGGTAGTGCACTGACAAGATTGTTCATTTAGTGACCAAAACTAGTAATTTTTTGTTAAAGGTTGGCAAAGCCATGTTGCCAGATTGTGGTAGGCCATTCCAAAGGTCACTTTATAGGCCCAGTGTCATGGCCTGGAACAATATAGACCGCTTGGCCAAACTCATGATCTAATGAGTATAGTTTTCTTGTACTGCTATAGTCTGTAAGTGCAAAATAGACTCTTGAAATTTTGCTGTAGCTTTACAATAGAATTGTAAAATTGTACAAAAAATAAATACAACAAACGCTTTCTGCATATGAGGTGTTTGTGAAGTGCTGAACTCTTATGTCAATATTTCTAATACTGCTTGTTTGTACTAATATTTCTGATGCGGCAAAGAAAATCAACTACAAAACAGAATATTATGCACATTGTATTTTTTAGATAAAATAAAGGGTACTTAAAGTAAGCACATATTTTAAACTCGTGATCGTTCTTCTAAAAAAAGGATTTCAATGACAGACAACCCTGTGTGTAGTATGGAAGTCACTTTCTGTGTTAAGTAAAAGAAAAACAAATCAAAACAAGCATATTTTGCATCTTGCAAAATATAAAACTACAACTCACATATATAAAAATAAGCTTTTATATCTAGATTAGAGATTTCTGAAAGTTAAAAGTGTGAATGTATAACAATGGGATAAATACTTCTTTAAACTGCAGAAATTTCTCATCTAGTCAGTGCCGCAGCAATATAAAAAGACTGTTATGAAAAAATATTTATTACGCTAAAATATAAAATACAGTGTATAAATGAATCTAACAGTAAATAAATGATGTTGCAGAATAAGAGTGATAACAAATGGCGCCCGATGGCCATATCGAACCCCTCAACAAAACTGAGGCTTGCCCGGAATATGCCCCAGTGGGTGGTGAGTAAACACTTCGTATAATCATCTTGACGTTATTGCATGACTTTAGATAAATACGAAATTTGTGATTGTAATTTAAGGAACAATTCGTATTACACTTCAAGCGAGTCTATACAGTAGCACTTACTACGAATACTGTTTTCGTAAACTTTCAGTTGCGGGAACTTGCGGCTGCTCCACGTATGTACGAGAGAATGAGTAATTAGAATCTAGTAGAATGACATGGTACTGTAATACTTTACGTGGCTATAATCGGAAACAATTTTATAAAAGGTCTACCGGTGTATATACAGATGCTATTACAAAAAAGCTTGTATCATAAAATACCTATGCGTTAATATTCTCTTAACTATAAATTCTTTGCTATACACAGTTCTTAAAGATACGAATGCTCTGTATAAAATAAGTCTGAAAAGATATAAATAAACCGTTAATAATAATAATAATATGGAAGTGATAGGCAAATGAACTTGTGCTTGCGCATCATAAAGTCAGATCTTCCAAGTACAGACTATTCCTTCTATAAAGCCGAGAAACATGCGTAAGTAAAACATATCAAGTCTTTCAAAGTAGTCGCTACTTAATTAGAATAAAGCATTATAATCTTTAAGTAAAATTAATAAATAACTGCTAATACTAGCACATGTCTACTTTAAGTCTTACTCTAGCATGATCTTCCAGTGCCAGTATGTACAAATCGTGTAACGTCAACATGTTAAATAAATTATTTTTATGTACACATTCGTTAGCTTTTACTGTAGGGGTACTAACACGAGGATGAATGAAATGCGGCAAGAGGAAGGTACACCCAGAAGGATACGGACTCTTGCTTTTGGAAGATATCTTGATAAATCCAAAGCGCAATTCTGAGTATACCATATGTACATGTTCTTAAGAATGAAGGATGAGAGAAAGTGTGTAAAGCAATGTATGAAATTTATACATTGTTTTTTCAGTCAAGATTGTTAATCACAGAAGGTTATTTTGCAACAGAGTGTCCATTGAGACTATAAATTCCAGATAGATATGTTAAAGCTCGACTTACGTATTTACTAAAAGAAATGTTACGTGAATACTGCATTTTTGTAGTTTACATGTAGTATATTACCGGAAGCCAACTATATAAAAATTTAAGCCCAGTAACTTTTTCCGTGAAGTATATCCTTCATGGTACTAGTTAATTTCATAATCTCTAAATTAGTTTCACAACGAGGTAGAGTTAACAAACGTCCACGGCTTTCAAACATAACTAGAAATGGAACCTCTACCACTTTGAAATGTGCAATTGCAAATTATAAACGTGGAATTGGGATTTCCAAAGAAGCACATTTGTAAACTAGTGTGTAGCATATAAAATAGATTATCCTAAAATATAAACTTTAAAATTCCCATCCAACATTAAAACAGGCAATTGCAACGTATAATTGTGCAATTACAACTTCTAAACAGGTAATTGTGACTTTTACACTTACATGTGACTTTTAAAAATTGCAACTCTAACAGAAATTGTAACTTCTGATAAACTCTAAACTAAAAAAGCACATTTTTAACTTCCAAACTCACAATCGCGACCTGAAAACAGGTATTTGCAATTGAAAAATAAAAAACTTTGATTTTAAAATACACATTAGCAAATCTTGCATATGAAATCCTACTTTAAACATGCAATTGCAACTTACAAATTAGCAGTGGCAACCTAAAAACAAGCAATTACAACTTCCAAACAGGTAATTGCAACTTTTATGGAACCTCCTAGACTTTGAAATAGGAAATTACAACTTATAAACATGGAATTGGGATTTCCAAAGAAGCAACTCAGATTTGTAAACTAGTGTGTACCATATAAAATAGATTTTCCTAAAGTATAAACTTTAAAATTCCTATACAACACTTAACCAGGCAATTGCAAAGTATAATTTTACAATTACAACTTCTAAACAGGCAACTGTGACTTTTACACTTACCCGAGACTTTTAAAATGTAATTAAAATTACAACTTTTAAACTTTGCTACAACTCTAACCAAAAATTGTAACTTCTGATTAACTCTAACCTATAAAAGCACATTTCTAACTTAAAAACACGCGATTTCGACCTGAAAACAGGTAATTGCAACTTTAAATATAGTCACTCTAAAATCACATCCCCAACTTCCAAACAAACAATTGCAACCTAAAAACATGCAACTACAACTTTAAAATATGCAACTGCGAGTTCAAAATACGCAATTGCAACTTCCAATAGTTACTCTCAATTGCATTTCCAACTTCCAAACACGCAATTTCAACCTAAAAACCTGCAACTGCGCTTTAAAAAATGCAACTGACTTTAAAATACGCAATTGCAACTTTAAAGCTTCCAATAGTCACTGTAAATTGCATTTCCAACTTCCCAACATGTAATTTCATTCTAAAAACCTGCAACTGCGCTTTAAAATATGGAACTGTGGCTTTAAAATACGCAATTGCAACTTTAAAGCTTCCAATAGTCACTCTAAACCTCATTTACAACTTCTAAACATCCAATCGCAACCTAAAACCATGCAACTGCGCTTTAAAATATACAATTGTGACTTTAAAATATGCATTGCAACTTTAAAGCTTCCAATAGTCACTCTAAATCGCATTTGCAACTTCCCAACATGTAATTTCATTCTAATAACCTGCAAATGCGCTTTAAAACAAGCAACTGTGACTTTAAAATAGGCAATTGCAGTGTTAAAGCTTCCAATAGTCACTCTAAACCTCATTTACAATTTGTAAACATCCAAACGCAACCTAAAACCATGCAACTGCGCTTTAAAATATACAATTGTGACTTTAAAATATGCATTGCAACTTTAAAGCTTCCAATAGTCACTCTAAATCGCATTTCCAACTTCCAAACATGTAATTTCATTCTAAAAACATGCAACTGCAACTTTAAAATATGCAATTATGACTTTAAAATGCGCAATTGCAAGTTTAAAGCCTCCAGTAGTCACTCTAAATCGTATTTGCAACTTTCAAACATACAATTGCAATCTAAAGATATGCAACTGCAACTTTAAAATGTGCCATATTACACTTTTAAAACACCCAATTAAAATCTAAAATATGCAACTGCAAGTTCTTAACATGCAATTGTGGCTTTAGAATACACCACTGAACTTCCCCCTATTACAGTTATAAACTGGTAACTTCTAAACTCCTATGCAACTAAAAATGCAATAGCGAATTCAAGAATTGTAAGGTAAAGTTTGTAACTGAAACTTTTTAATATTTATATTAGTTTTATAATAAGAATTAGGTAAAAACCTTCCATGCGGTTCTAATGCTGCTAAATAGGGCTCTCGTATAATATTGGTGTCCTTCCAGGCTCCATATTAGGCCCTTTGTTGCTTTCAATATATGCTTCCAGTTCAATTATCACATTTTCAGTTATAAAAATTGGTGTTTTTGACTTGCCTACTGACATGTTTGACATCTGCTCAAGATTTTTTTACGTAGAACATCTATATATTAACAAATAAAAAGATACATTAGACACTTCTTCTGGATCTGGGCATTTTTAAATTAGGAGATATTGGATTGCTTACACATAAACTTTAACCCCTATTGTTGTAAATAAAAAAAATAGTTAATTTTATGTACGTAGCTGTGCGTATTATTTAATTAGTTACTAAGCTTAATGTGTTATTTTTTTTTAGTATAACTCATATAATACAGTGGGATAATGCTGTAGAACTAGAGAAAATTAATAAATATGTTGCACGAGTTCAACAGACACTCTGAGCGTTTAGTTTTGCCTGTCAATTGTTTCAACTGCTTCTCAGCATCGGATTTAATTAACAATTCGTTTCTAAGAATGTTCGTACAATATGGTCAATGCATGATAATTTATTAAAAATATTGATATTTGGTGAATATCACAGTTACTCAAACCAACGCTCTAACGTTTTTCAGACTGAGAAACAATCGAGGCAATTGCCTCTGGAAGGAGCCGGCCGTGCAGACTTGTCATGCATACACTTCGAAATTATACTTTGGTGCATTGTCAGTCCAATTTTACAGTCTTAAGTTATAGTTATACTGTTAGATCTAACATTTTCAAGCAGCTCCAAACTCAACTGTTTGAAGCTGCTCAAAAATACCAGGGATTTAATTTGTAGTCGTTTGTTTCACTTTTGTAAATTTAAGGAAGTTCTAGTCTTAATTCAATCATATGTGAAGGGATTTTTATAGGTTAACTAACCTAGCAACTGAACGCCAAAATTGCAGTCCATTACTGAAGCTTACTTTAAAACCTTATGCCTATAATTACTTTAAATAAATATGAATAAACAATAATCCGCAAGTTGCTTGATTTGTACATACCGACAGAGCTCTGATAGGTTGGTGATTTACTAAGAGGAATCATTGTCTGATTCTACCCTGTCATTTAAGACTGCGTTGCTGTCGTCGGCTGAATGAGATGTGTTCATGTGGGCCACTAAATACCGCTTCTTCTTAAACCTACTGTGACAGACCTCGCATTCGTACCTCTTGTCGCTGGTTGCCTCCGTGGAGTGGCACTTGCTGTGGCTGAGGAGCTCCGGCTCCTCGGCGAATGTCGTGTGGCAGACAGTACACGCATGCATCCCACTGTGTGCAACTAAATGTTTCGTCAGTTCGCGGCACTCCTGAAACTCGTCACTGCAGATATGGCATTTGTACACGAGGGTTTCGTCGTGCTCGTGAAGGTGCTCCCGCAGGTGCTTGGCCCTCTGGAAGGACTGCCCGCAGGTGCCGCACTGGCTAGGGACGGCACTCTCATGCGCCGAGCTCATGTGCAACTTCAGGTCGCGCAGGGCACTGAACTCCTTCATGCACGCCGTGCAACGCATACAGCCGTTATGCTGGCGCAGGTGCCGCGTCAGCTGGAAGGCCTCGTGAAACTGGCTGTTGCACAAGTGGCACGTGTACTGGATCGCCTTCAGGTGGACGCTGTTGAGGTGCCGCTTTAGCTCGTGTCTCCTGCTGAACAGCTTATAGCAGAAAGTGCATTGGGGTTTGCCGTCTACGAGAACTACTTTAATGGGAGGACGCCGCCCTTCAGGCGACCCCTCGTCTGTAATTTTATAGTACAAAGTCAAAAACTTTAACAACAAAAGAGGCTTTAAGGAGGAGCTCCTGTGACAAAACAGATGTTCTTAAATATTGGTACTGATCTAATAAGTGCCAAAGAGATAGCTGTCCAATCTCAATCACGATCTGATTAGCTTAAATAATGTTCAAGTTAATTACGCAGTCTACTAATAACTAATAAAGCTGATATTTAAACATTTTTCGATTATGTAGCGTCTGCTGAAGGTCGCTTAAACATGTGCTAAAAATACTTTAAATGCGGAAGAGTAAATAACCTACTGTTAAAATGGGTTATGTGGCGTACAAGACTACAACAAAATTAATAGCAAATTTTGCAGATGTGACTATTTTTAGGTACTCATCAGTCACACCACAAGTGGCAACTATTTTCATCGCTAATTAAACATAGCAAACTAAGCATATGCAACAGATTATTGATTTACAGACATCAAAGAACCATAACATTGAAATTGTCAATTTTGATGTTTGAGTGGACTGTAGTCTATCTAAAATTGGTACCCTTAAGGGCGACCAACATCACCACTACCGTGGTAGTGCACAGAACCTCCCCTGACGGGAGATATAGGGGTCGGAATTTTAAATATTTGCAAAACGCAATTGGAACTTTAAAGCATCCAATACACTCTAAATCGCATTTACAACTTATAAACATGCAATTTCAACCTTAAACATGCAACTCCAACTTTAATATACGCAACTGTGACTTTCAAATACACAATTGCTACTTTAGAGACTCCAATAGTCACTCTAAAATCGCAATTTTGAACTTCCCAACATGCACTTTCATCCCAAAAACGTGCGACTGTAACTTTAAAATAAGCAACTGTGAATTTAAAGGACTATTCAGTGAACCAAACCCATTTTCCAAATTAAAAAGACTCAACACTTAGTTACACATGTAAAAATACAATTTGTGTAAACATATTCAATAAATATTTTAATTTGTTCAAAATAGTCACTTGAATACTAGTACAATAGTCGCTACAATTCGGTTCTAGTACAATAGTCACTACAATTTATTTTGGTTGGCTATGAAATGCAAAATCTACCTTTTTCATTGGTCCAATTTTGACAGATGTCAGATGAACTGAATAGTCACCCGAAATTGCATTTACAACTTCTAAAGAAGCAATTGCAACCTAAAAACATAGAACGCCAACTTTAATATATGCAATTGTGACTCTAAAATAACAATTGCAGCTAGGAAGCCTCCAATAATTACTCTAAATCGCATTTACAACTTCTAAACATGCAATTGCAACTTTAATATATACAACTGTGACTTTGAAATACACAATTGCAACTTTAAAGACTCCCAACAGTCACTCTAAACCGCAATTTCAACTTCCAAACACGTTCTTTCACCACAAAAACGTGCAACTGCAACTTTAAAATACACAATTGCAACTTGAAGGCTTCCAATTGTTACTATAAATCGCATTACAACTTCTAAAGATGCAATTGCAATCCAAAACATGGAATTCCAACTTTAATATATGCAATCTGACTCTAAAATACCCCATTGTAACTTTAAAGCCTCCAATAGTCGCTCTAAATCGCATTTACAACTTCTAAACATGCAATTGCAACTTAAAAACATGTAATTTCAACTTTAATATGTGCAACTGTGACTTTAAAATACACTATTGCAACTTTAAATTCTCCAATAATCACTCTAAATCGCATTTCCAACTTCCAAACACGCACTTGCACCCTAAAAACATACAACTGCATCAAAAAAATATATAACTGCATAAAAAAAACGTGCAACTGCAATTTTTAAATATACAACTGTGACTTTAAAATACGAAATTGCAACTTTAAAGCATCCAATTATCACTCTAAATTGCATTTACAACTTCCTAACTTGCAATTGCAACCTAAAAACATGCAACTGTTACTTTAAAAAACCAATTGCAACTTTAAAGCTTCCAATAGTCACTCTAAATCGCATTTCCAACTTCCAAACATGTAATTTCATTCTAAAAACATGCAATTGCAACTTTAAAGCCTCCAATAGTCACTCTAAACCGCATTTGCAACTTCCAAACATTCAATTTCATTCTAAAAACCTGCAACTGCGCTTTAAAATAGACAATTGCAACGTTAAAGCTTACAATAGTTACTCTAAACCTCATATACAACTTCTAACCACGTAATCGCAACCTAAAACCATGCAACCCAGCTTTGAAATATGCAACTGTGCTTTAAAATATGCAACTGTAACTTTAAAATACCCAATTGCAACTTTAAAGCTTCCAACGGTCACTCTAAACCGCATTTGCCACTTCCAAACCTTCAATTTCATTCTAAAAACCTGCAGCTGCGCTTTAAAATAGTCAATTGCAACATTAAAGCTTCCAATAGTCACTCTAAACCTCATGTACAACTTCTAAACATCCAATCGCATCCTAAAACCATGCAACTGCGCTTTAAAATAGTCAATTGCAACATTAAAGCTTCCAATAGTCACTCTCAACCTCATGTACAACTTCTAAACATCCAATCGCATCCTAAAACCATGCAACTGCGCTTTAAAATGTGCAACTGTGACTTTAAAATACGCATTGCAACTTTAAAGCTTCCAATAGTCACTCTAAATCGTATTTCCAACTTCCAAACATGTAATTTCATTCTAAAAACATGCAATTGCAACTTTAAAGCCTCCAATAGTCACTCTAAACCGCATTTGCAACTTCCAAACATGCAATTTCATTCTAAAAACCTGCAACTGCGCTTTAAAATAGGCAACTGCAACGTTGAAGCTTCCAATAGTCACTCTAAACCTCATGTACAACTTCTAAACATCCAATCGCATCCTAAAACCATGCAACTGCGCTTTAAAATATGCAACTGTGACTTTAAAATACGCATTGCAACTTTAAAGCTTCCAATAGTTACTCTAAATCGCATTTCCAACTTCCAAACATGTAATTTCATTCTAAAAACATGCAATTGCAACTTTAAAGCCTCCAATAGTCACTCTAAATCGTATTTCTAACTTTCAAACATACAAATGCAGTCTAAAAATATATACAGTGTGTCCGCGGATTGATTCACATAAGGTGTAAATGACAAAACATTTTCGAGTTAGATGTTAATATTCTAGGAATCGCTCCTGCTTGTTCTCAACACAAGATTTTGCGAAAATCAATCAAATTAATTAATATACAGGGTGTTTTTAGAAATGATTTTTAATAAATGTCCAAGAGTAAACCACCTTTATTAGAAGAGATAACAAAAAAAAGTATTAACAAAAGTTGTTTAGAATTATAGTCCGGGAGCCAGTGACCGTTTAGAGTTAGTCATTTCACAAAAGCTGAAAATTTTTCCTAAGCTTTATTTGGTATCACTAGTAAGTGAAAGGACCTCCAGCTGGCGCAGTTCCGGGGGGTGTAGCTGCGGCAGCATCCCACACACGTAAAATAGTAATAAAAAAAAAACTAATACCGCAAAAGCTGAAACTTTGTTAACATGTTGATTACGTTATAAATAAATGAAAAAACGTATCCAGCCGAATTTAGAGTGGTGGATTATGCCCCAGCTTTTCATGTAAAGAAGTAAAAAATATGCGCTGAGTAAACTGATACCGCAAAAGCTGACATTTGGTAAACTAATAGTTAAGTTAATAACTTAAACAAAAAAAAAACATCCAGCTATATATTTAGTGGGGGAAAAGTGCCCAGCTGATGCAGTGAAAGATGCTGCCCATCGGTATGCCCTTGGGCGCATTGTATCTTTGACTGCATCAGCTGGACACTTTTCCCTATTATATATGTTTACAGATGATGTCGAAGATATTTCACAGATCGGCATCAATTGCAGCGGTAACGAAAGCCATAATGAGTTGGATGGCGATGAATCCGAAGAAGACCAAATCTAAAAAATGTGTTGATACATTACTTTATTAATTTACACATATTAGTACACTCTCAAAGTCGAACATATGCGATTAACATTGTATTGAACGTTTTTGTCGATTCCTGCTCGCCAATTCAACTTACAGGGAAGGTAATGGTATCAATGGAAAGATAAAATTATTACCCATCAAATGATACCAATAATAATATTCTATATGCGATTTTTATTTGAAAATCGTACGACACTCATTAATGACCAATAGAAAAATTAGTTCACGAGCCGTAACCAAGACAATAAAAAAATTTCTTGGAAATTTTTTGTATGTAAACCAACCTAACTGTGAGGGTTTGTGGCGTTACGATTTTCTTACCGAATCTGCATTCGAGCATTAATTCATATCCGGAAATTATTTTCGTGTATTCCAACAACGTCCTAATTTGCCCTCGCATCCCGCTCGGGCAAATTAATACGACGTTGTTGGACCGCACTCAAAAGAAATTTCCGGAAAGAATTAATGCTCTTATGAGATTATATGTGAAAATACTAATTTAAAACTGGGAAATTTTTAAATGCCGTGCCTTGCTTTTCAAGTTCGATAGCATTTATCAAAATAATTGGAAATTAGTTGGCGTAAATCAGGTATTTTCTGTATTTTTTACTTCTTTACATGAAAAGCTGGGGCATAATCCACCACTCTAAATTCGGCTGGATACGTTTTTTTATTTATTTATAACATAATCAACATGTTAACAAAGTTTCAGCTTTTGCGGTATTAGTTTTTTATTATTATTATTATTTTACGTGTGTGGGAGGATGCCGCAGCTACACCCCCCGGAAGTGCGCCAGCTGGAAGTCCATTCCCTTACTAGTGATACCAAATAAAGCTTAGGAAAAATTTTCAGCTTTTGTGGTTTTGGTCATTAAAAATGGTCGCTGGCTCCCGGACTATTAGGAGTTATGGTAGACTCTCAATTTTCAGACAAATCGGCCTACTTTGATTTTTTATAATATTTTTTGGTTTTTTATACCAACATATTTTTTATCGTAACTGAAGGAGGCACTCTAACTGATTCATGAACTAAGATGTTAAAAAAATAATGCAGTGCCTCCTACAGCTAATTTTCCCTCGTGTCCCGCTCGGGCAAATTAATACGACGTTGGAACGCACTCAAAAAAATTTCCGGAAAGAATTAATGCTCTTATGAGATTATATGTGAGTATTTCCAAGTGACGTCATAAGTTCCGCCCTAACAGCTGATCCTGGACAAGCAACTTTAACTTTCTTATGGAAGCTGTTTATAAATTCTAATTTTATAAGTTTTGTGTCCATTGTACTGAGTTTATTTAATACAGCAATGTAGTTTATGTGTTGTTTATTAATTGTATAAACAGATTTATATTACAACTTTTGATGGTGATGTGGGTATCAAGCATCAATGACCACCGACAAATGGTTAAGATTTTCATATTCCAGGTTAAAATACTCTATTCAGTTGAAAGTTGAAGAAGTTATGGACTTGTAAAATAGTCTAATTTAAGCCAAAAGTTGATTAAGTTGACAGTGAATAAAGAACATAACCTTGAAACCGACAAAAATGCGAATATCTTGTACTGTGTCCAAGTGAGTGTTCAAATAGGAGTAACCGAGAGACGGAAAAGAAATATTTTGGATTTCCCGGTGTGCGAGATAGAAGAGGTCGAGAGATTCCTGAGGGCATAAGTTTGTTCAGACCACTTTTTAACAGAGGTAATGCATTTTTATTATCATCTCTATTGATTAAATGGAATCAATTTAGAATTTCAAGGAAGACCGACGGGCATCTGGTGATTTAATTAATCCAGACGTTTTTATTTATATTTATTTAAATAATAAATCAAAAATACTTCCATCTTCCAGACAGTTCACTCACTGAAGGTAGTTACTGCTTACCCACGAATCACAATAGTCTTAAATACAACAACAAATCCATAAAATCACTATCTTAATTACTTATAAACTAAGCTACACTTATAGGTTATAACGTCTAAAAAATTATCGATTTTTGCCTAAAAAATCGAAAAATCACCAAAATCCTCCTAACAAATCATACGAAGGTTGTCCTTGATCAGCTGTTGATGGGCGGAGCTATGACGTCCCCCCCCCCACCTCCTTCCACGCTTATTCAAGTCTAAGCATTGTATTTAGACTTATTCTTCTATTACAAATGATTTTTTGTTCTAACATTATATCAAAATTAAAGCTACTTCTTTCTTTAGCTATTTTCTTAATTCTTAAATACCCCTATATATCAAATTTCAAATTTCTCCATGGCATTGTGGTTTTTATAAGAAGCAAAAACTTTTATAAATATTGACTATTTTACAAGAAATAAAAAATAAAAACGTTTTCCCTTTTCTAAACTCAATCCGGGGCATACTGTCATATCAGAGCTGTGCTGCGGTACCCGAGTACAAGTGCTGGTTCACTGTACTCTGAGTACTTTTCGCATACTCGGTACTCAGTCCACAAGTACATTTTTTTAAATGTACTTGTACTTGTATTTGACACATTTAAGATCACAAAAATGTACTCGAATACATATCTGTGTACTTAAATACATTTTCGGATACTAGAATACGTTTTCAGGTACTCGAACACATTTTCAGGTACTCAAGTACACTACAAAAATAAATACAATCTATCAATATACAGTGTGTCCAAGATAAGGAGGGCCAGTATGGGGATCTCGGTAATGGTAAGAGATACAGATTTGGTTAAATGGGAAGAAAGTTGCGCAATTAAAGGACTAAAAAAATGACGTCTAGAAATCCTTGATATGATTTTTCGTTTTTGAATTATCTTAAAAAAACCGAATTTTTGGATTTTCTTTCTTATTTTTTTCTGGCGTTAATATTAAAGTTAGAGCGAAACTGATTAAACTTCTTTATAACAACTTTTAGTGGACTTAATAATTACGTTATCAATTTTTTTATCCGACGTTTCGTCTTCGAGAAACCATCATCAACTTCATTTTTTTTAATACGGTCCTGGTTTTTTGATGCCAAATTTGCAAAGCCCTTGTTACTCTGAATTCAACAATGTGCCACATATTATGGTTTAATTACGTTTCGAGCTTTTTTCTGATCATCATCAGAATTTTTTTTAGATACGGACCTGCATTTCGCATAATTTTGTAAAAATAAGTTCATACAGTAAGTTAGGTCTTTTTACATGCCGTTAAAATATTAAAATGCACATCATAATGTCATAATTCTGATACATTAATTTAATAAGCAACCAATAACTATTAACAATAAACAACAAATAAATGAACAAAAGATAGGCAGAAAGAATGAGAAAACGAGCCTTGAAACAATGTAATAGGTATTTAACGTTTTGAAATAGAAGAAGAACTTAGAAAATTGGTTCTTGAAGCCTTTCAAAGTATAGCGCCAGTATTGCTGAATAATGTTTTAGGTTCTACAGTTAGATGTTATTTATGCATAGAGAATGATGGCAACCTTTTTGAATACCTTCTGTAAATTTAATACGTATTAAATGGTTTCGATGTTCGTTTTGTTATTCTTTCTGTCTATCATTTGTTCATTTCTTTTTTGTTTATTGTTAATAGTTATTGGTTGATGGTTGGTTATTAAATTAATGTATCACAATTATGACATTATGATGTGCATTTTAATATTTTAACGGCATGTAAAAAGGCCTAACTTACTGTATGAACTTATTTTTACAAAATTATGAGAAATGCAGGTCCGTATCTAAAAATTTTTCTGATGGTGATCAGAAAAAAAGCTCGAAACGTAATTAAACCATAATATGTGGCACATGGTTGAATTCAGAGTAACAAGGGCTTTGCAAATTTGGCATAAAAAAACCAGGACCGTATTTAAAAAAATGAAGTTGATGATGGTTTCTCGAAGACGAAACGTCGGATAAAAAAATTGATAACGTAATCATTAAGTCCACTAAAAGTTGTTATAAAGAAGTTTAATCAGTTTCGCTCTAACTTTAATATTAACGCCAGAAAAAAATAAGAAAGAAAATCCAAAAAATCGGTTTTTTTGAGATAATTCAAAAACGAAAAATCATATCAAGAATTTCTAAACGCCATTTTTTTAGTCCTTTAATAGCGCAACTTTCTTCCCATTTAACCAAATTTGTATCTCTTACCATTACCGAGATCCCCATACTGGCCCTCCTTATCTTGGACACACTGTATATATAAAATCCACTCGTGTCTGCCACAAACAAAGGTGACCGACTTATTTTTACACTTCCCAATCACCTACAAACTTGAAATTCGGAATAGATATTCCTTGGGCTCGAAGATCTCAAATCTGGAAAATTCAACATGGCAGATCCAATACGGCCAGCTTAAAAAACTCAGCTTTTCACGTTCTGGCCCCTTCCAAAAGACGTAGAAACTTGACATTTTTATAGGAGTGAGTCCATACCGTAGGAACAGCCCTTAAAATTTTCCAATTTGGGGGGGCATTGTTCACGCCGACATCTTGGAAAATGGCGGACAAAACCAGTTCTTCGGGAATGTCTACGTTCCCGTTAGTAATACGTATTATAATTCTTATCAAGGACAGCATTTCCAACAACTTTTGTTTGAAATATTTTTCTTTAAGGCATATGGGTCCTGAACTAGAGCAGCGCAAAGTAAAGTGTTAAGACGACAGATTTTTCAACGAGGTTTGATTGAAAAATATTTTTCATTACTACAAATTGGGGACTCAGTTAGTCATATTGGGCCTCATTTCTAACGGCTGAATTCTTACAAATCCCAATGTGCATGCGTTAGTCAACGTGATATCGCTTTCTATATACATGATCGAGGCGCACGAAGGCAAGATGTTCAATAATAGGTGAAAGCGCTTTTGTACGAATTTAGCTATTAGAAATAGGGCTCTACATGACTATCTGAGCTTCCAAACCTTGTAATAGTATAGAAACGACTGAAAAACAATAATTAGTCATAATGAAAACATAATTTTCAATCAATAATAATCGAAAAATTGTTGAAAACAAAATAAATGCGGCTTGAGCTTCGCTTTGCCCTGCTTCAACTCAAAATACATTTAACTTGGAAAAAGTTTCCAAAAGTTGTTGTAAATGGCGTCCTTAATAAGATTGATAATATGTATTTTGGATGTATGACTAATGTTAACGTAGATATTCTACAAAAAGGCGATTTTGTCCGCCATTTTTCCAAGATGGCGTCGCGAGCGACGCTCCCCTAAATTGAAAATGTAAACCCTGGGAGTTAATGTTTCTAAAACACGTTTTTTCGTCTTTAATGACTGGACTAATAGGATTTTAACAAATTATGTGTTTTATTTTTGTCATTGTCCCTAGCTATTCTATTCTTCTGTACTTGTATAGATATTCGAGTACTTATCGTTGTGTACTTGTACTTGGTACTCGATTACATTTTATGTAAAGTATTTGTACTCGGTACTCGATTACCTTTTGTGAGTACTCAAAACGGCTCTGTGCCATATCATTGATATGTATATTATTGAACTACCTACAACAGAAACTTTTAGCTATGAACTCTTTCTTCGATAAAAAACCACAAAACAAATGGACGAGGATAAGTCCAGACAGCAAACACAAGAATGAAATAGACTTCATTTTTACAAATAAAAAGGAATGGTCCATGACGTCTCAGTACTTAGTAATTTTACAACTGGCAGTGATCAGAGAAAAGATAGTCCCAAATGTAAGAAAATAAAGAACAATAATGGTAGGTTTTTCCGGGTTATGCCGTGGTTGTCGATTTGAACGTGACTTTTCGCTGCTTATGCTGTCAGCTTCTCCAGAAGTTTTCTAAAGACTGATATTGGTGCCTTTTGCTCCTGGTTATATACCAAAAGGCACCAACATCAGTTGAAGAAGGTGACAGCATGAACAGCGAAACGTCAAGTTCAAATCGACGACCAAAACATAACCCGCAAGAACCTACCATTATGGACAACGGCCGTGAAAGCCTGCATTCGACTAAGAAAGAACAAAACTCACAGCTAACACCAAATATAATAAATGAGTACCACCTGAAAACTTGGGAGTCTTACCAAAACAAAATAGATGAAAGCCTCGACACAATAAAACTTTCAGAAAATGGAAATATTGACATCGAAGATCTAAATGCATCCATAAGAAAAAGTATAAAAACGGATGAAAAAGTACACTGTTCGAGAAAGAAAATGAGGGACGAGAGGAGCAGTCAAAATAAGCTTATGAAAGAGAGAAATGAACTACAGAATCAATATAAAACAAATTATACATGACTACAAGACCTAAATAAAAAAATTATAAAAGCTGTGAGAAGGGATGTTAGACGATTCAATTCTGTAAATCTAAATAATATCATAGAGGAAAACAAACGCCTAAAACATCTCACACAAAAACTAACACAGGCAAGAAGAATATCTACAAGTTGACAGATAAACAAGGCAACGTGGAAACAAACAGAGAAGAAATTCTTAAGGTAGTAGACGCATTCTATGCTGAATTATATAAAAAAACAAACAAACGAAACCTCTCATCCAAAATTATGAAAGTTTTAAACCAAGGATTAGAAGACATCCCAGCGATAACAACAGGTGAAATAAAAAAAGCGCTTTTCAAGATGAAGAACAACAAATCTCCATAAGAAGACAGGAGAGTTATTGAATCAATAAAAACAGGAGAAAACAAACTGCTGCAGATCATGAAAATTCTTCTTTTTAATGAACGCCTCTCGAAAGGAACTACATCTGAATGGAATAATGCAGTTATAATATTATTACACAAAAATGGTGACATAAAAAATATAGGAAACTATCGACCCCTGTCGCACATATACAGTGTGTCCAAGATAAGGGGGGCCAGTATGGGGATCTCGGTAATGGTACAAGATACAAATTTGGTTAAATGGGAAGAAAGTTGCGCAATTAAAGGACTAAAAAAATGACGTCTAGAAATCCTTGATATGATTTTTCGTTTTTGAATTATCTCAAAAAAACCGAATTTTTGGATTTTCTTTTTTATTTTTTTCTGGCGTTAATATTAAAGTTAGAGCGAAACTGATTAAACTTCTTTATAGCAACTTTTAGTGGACTTAATGATTACGTTATCAATTTTTTTATCCGACGTTTTGTCTTCGAGAAACCATCATCAACTTCATTTTTTTAAATACGGTCCTGGTTTTTTGATGCCAAATTTGCAAAGCCCTTGTTACTCTGAATTCAACAAGTGTATTTCAATATTTTAACGGCATGTAAAAAGGCCTAACTTACTGTGTGAACCTATTTTTACAAAATTATGAGAAATGCAGGTCCGTATCTAAAAAATTTTCTGATGATGGTCAGAAAAAAGCTCGAAACGTAACTAACCATAATATGTGGCACATTGTTGAATTCAGAGTAACAAGGGCTTTGCAAATTTGGCATCAAAAAACCAGAACCGTATTTAAAAAAATGAAGTTGATGATGGTTTCTCGAAGACGAAACGTCGGATAAAAAAAATGATAACGTAATCATTAAGTCCACTAAAAGTTGCTATAAAGAAGTTTAATCAGTTTCGCTCTAACTTTAATATTAACGCCAGAAAAAAATAAAAAAGAAAATCCAAAAATTCGGTTTTTTTGAGATAATTCAAAAACGAAAAATCATATCAAGGATTTCTAGACGTCATTTTTTTAGTCCTTTAATTGCGCAACTTTCTTCCCATTTAATCAAATTTGTATCTCTTACCATTACCGAGATCCCCATACTGGCCCTCCTTATATTGGACACACTGTATAAGCTGTTTACTAAAATAATTACTAAAATATTATGTAATAAACTAGATACCTATCAGACAAGAGAACAAGCTGTCTTTAGAACAGGGTAAGGTATGAATGGCCATCTCCTAGTACTCAAGAACCTTATTGAAAAATCTGTTGAGTACAATAAACCCCTAGCGCTTATATTCGTTGATTAAGAGAAAGAGTTTGAGTCAGTAGACCAACACACAATGCTAAAAGCTTTATCAGAGTGCAGAATAGACTATTGATATTCGAAACTCATCAAACATAATTATGAAAATGCTACTGCATGTGTTAGGCTCCACAACAACACTCATAAATTCAATATAGAAAGGGGTGTGCGCTAGGGCGACACCATCTCGCCAAAGCTTTTCAATACTGTTCTCCAATACATGTGCAAACAAGCAGAGTGGGACGATCTGAGAGTAAACACAAATGGCGAGCGACTAAACCACTTGAGATTTGCTAATGACCTGGTCCTCATAGTCGATCGACTAGATGATGCTACTAGAATATTAAAAGATCTGAACGAATTGTCACTGAAAGTAGGAATCAAAATAAATTTCTCCAAAACCCAAATAATGACAAATCTCGTGCTCAGCGAGGGCATATACATAAATGGTACCAGAGTGGAGGAAACTACTTGGACATGAGATTTCCATTGGCAAAAACAATCAAACCCACGAAGAATAGGCCTTGCATGGGCTGCCTATGGAAATCTCAAATATGTGTTTAGGACCGATCAGCCAATTGGTCTGAAGAGAAACGTTTTCAACCAGTGTGTCCTCCCAGCTCTTACCTATGACACAAAAACTCTAAATACGCGTTACACAACTAGCGATGGAACGATCGATGCTAGGAATCTCTCTCAGGGATCACATACCCAACACAGAAATACGGAGAAGAGTTATAGATGCCGTGGAGAGAATAGCTATACTGAAGTGGAACTGGGCGGGACACATTGCAAGAACTACCGACGACAGATAGACAAGAAGAATCCTTGAATGGAGGCCTACATTGGAAGCTTTTAGGAACAGAGGACGTCCCCCCCCCCAAGATGTGCAGACAACTTAAAACGCATTAACACCAACTGATTTCAATAAGCTGAATGATGATGATGATGATGTATCACATAGAGTTGTATGCCAAATTTTTCAGGTTTTTTTTTCAAATGAAAAAACAGTTCTTTTTCATGAAAAACCAAATGATATTTTTCACCATTACAAGTAATTACGACAGTTTGATGACAAAACTACTATTTTTTTTACTCAGGACTCTCATCTTTGAGTAAACCTCGTTTTTCACTAGCATGTATATTCATCTGCAGTATTTTTTACTGTTATTTAAAAAAGGCTCGCTCAGAACTGACAAAAAAACACAAAAAGTGACAAAAACCACCAGCCTCGTATGTTTTTTTCTAATAAAAACAATTTTTGTTTTTTTTTTAATTAACACTAGTACACTAGTACACTAGTATGAATTGATATATATCGGAAAACCCTGCGCAAATTACTTCCCCTATTGAGGAGTTGCAGTTTTATTGTGAAACAACTTTATGTAGTACAAACCAATCTCAATACAAGTAATGGAAATGGAAAAACCGACATGCTAACATAATACTTTCTCCAGTCCTTGGAAGTCTCACTAAATTTCTAGTTTTCAGAATTTATTGCACATACAAGTCTGTCGCAAAATTTAAACAAAAATTTTGCACGCTAAAACAATAGTGTTGCACAAATAATAGTCATAAAAACCAGTTGTTTCTCAAATCAAGCTTATAAGAGGAGATATTAATAACTTCAGAATTTAACGCTAAAGTACTCTGGAATTCTGTAAAGTTTACAGAACCACTTGAATTTAAAAATTGCCACCACTCCTCACATCTTCTCTTTTATGTTATTGAACTCAAAACTTGGGTTTAAAACATGCTCATTTATAACTGAGGTGAATTGAGGACAGTAGGCTACGACGAAATAATGAATAATTTGACGCGCTATAAAATAACACTGTTAAGAGTGTGGCTGTTATTTGATATTTTAAAAACTCACACATGTTTAAGAGACTCAAACTCGCTACAAGGGAGGATGCCTATTTGTTTCCCATTGAAATAAAATTTGCTAGTGAAATCAACTGTATTAACATGGTTTACGCCTGGCCTTGGAATAAAACTTAATGTTTAAACCATAAAATATTAAACTGGCAGAATAAGCTTTCTCATGGAAAAGTAGCATAGATAAGGCTTACAAGATTCATGATACCTAAACTAGGCTATAAGTAATTGCAGAAACACAGAAATAAATAAAACAAATGCTTATTCATTGCAAATACTGTACAACAAGCATAACTTTTTATGACATAAATACCAAATATGGAAGACAACAAAGCAACTGTAACTGTAAATATTCCAGTGTTTACAACCTTCCCATCAACTGTTTAATTTTTATAGATGTAAATTCCGTTCGTTAAATTTAAAATGATAGCAAGAAGACAAAAGAATTGCTATAAATAAAAGATGCTCTATGGCTTGAACACGCTCAATTTATGCCATGTTACTGACGCCCCTTATAGTGCACTTGCTAAAAAGAATGTGAACAATGAAATTACAAATTTTTTGCACAAATTTGTTTTAAAATGTGGCTGTGAATATTTTACTTATAAACCGAACATATTCTTGCAGAACCAGTCAACTGATTGCAAATAGCCATGCAAAAAGTTTAATTTAGAATTGAGGAAAGCAATTTCTATAAATAAAATGAATAAACATGAAATCTTGTTTTTTAAACGTATAATATTCCAATAAAGCTTGTCCCGTTTAATATAAGTTTCTAAGAGAACAAGTTATTGAACCTAACTGTTCATAAATCTAGGTTAAGAAAATAATAATGAAACCGCTTTATGTTTAATGAGGTAAATATTACAGTTGTTGCTTTCATTAAAGTCTAATGAATGTCAATAGTTACAGCAGGAAATTTCAAACAATTTAGTGGCCGCAATGCGTGTGCTCATAATTTTTAATACGGTGAAATTACTACATAACAAAGAGCTGTCAAAGAGTAAAAATTATATGTTCTATATAGATTGTACAAACAATTTCTTACTGATTAAAAAGCTAATATGTAAAGCAGCCGTTGTGATCATAATTTGTGCTAGCAGCAGCACTTACAGAAATGTTTTCTTAAAAAAAAATAATTTCGAATTCGATACAAAATTTAGTTCATTTCCACAGCAAAAAAGTTATTGCTATTTTTTAGAGTGAATACTTAATCAAAGTGCAAGTAAACTATTCAAATCTGCGTAAATTCTGCACATATTTTTAATTTTTCAGAAAGTCACTCTTGATAAAGCTTGTTTTCGAACCCTTAAAACAATTTTCATTTTTAGGGTGATTGTTGCAGTTATTTTTTTATTCACATTTGTCTCGAAAACATGGTCAAATTATGTTTTAAATAAAAATCATTAAATACTTGAGTGGGTGAATTTTATGTTCAGATTCATATTACCATAGATAGCTACTGCAAATGTGCTTAAGCAATTTATAAAACGTCAGACTACACATAAAAACGGAGTAATTGTTGATAAACTTCTTAACGAGAAAGAACATACTTAATTCAATGTTATGCTATTGTGACGTGATTAACAAATTTAATGAAAAATATCCAGAAATAGGAATTTCTCAAGTGCCTTCCGAAAATTAGTGATTTTTTTTAGAAACTTTCCGTTCTAAATGTTGGAAAAACAAGAAAAAAACAGACGAAAATGCTGCAGCATCCGTTTTAGTATTGCATTCAGCTTTAAAAAGTGGAATTTCAAAAGCATTTATTCAAAAAATATTAAAGAAACACAAAATTAAACCATTCAAATCTCATTTTCGCCAAACTTTGGAAAGTGATAAGTCTAAATGTTTGGATTTTTGTTTGTGGATGAGCGATAAAATTTTAGCAAAAAGAGATTTTTACAAAATAATTGAATTTCCGGATAAATCAACATTTTCTACCAATGAAGTAGTTGTATTTCAACAATGTTAATACTGGGCTGCGAGAAATCCTCATTTTACAATTTCTAACCGAACACAATCTTTGAAAAAAGTTAATGTGTGATGCGCCGTCACATACAACCACGTGATTATTGGGCCATATTTTTTTATAGGAATTTAAATCATCAAATTTATTTAGAAATTCTACAAACTGTTTCATGCAGAAATTGATAATTTTCCTTTAAATGATTATAATTCAACGAATTTTCAACAAGATGGATGCCCAGCTCACTATTCTCGAATCGTTCATCATTAGTTCAGCAAAAAAATTGGCGAAAAATAGATTGGGAGAAAGGGGGCCCCCTCGATGTCCCGTTTTAACTCTAGACTTTTATTTGTGAGGTCGATTAAAACAATTAGTGTGCTCGGAACCATTAGATAATAATATCGATCTGTTGAAAGAATTAATTGTTAAGGAAGTCTGGTCCATTTCCCTAGAAGAAGTTATGACGATTTAAAAGAGCTCATATTGAAATGTGCGCTAATTCTGAGGGTACTTTATTTGAATAACTTCTTTTTCACGAACTTGTAAGTTAAGTTTAAAATAAAACGTTTTGTAAACTGCTAGTCTACATTTTCAAGATAAATGTAAATAAAAAAATCTGGTGTGATACACGCACACAACTTCCTTTTACAGTGATCTTATAATTAACTAAAAATTTGATTTAAAATTTTTAAGAATTTGTGAAAAATTTTCCTAAATTACAAATTCTACAAAAACGGTACAAAATAGAGCGTTAGGTGAACAGACAAATTTTCTCTAGAATTTTAAGCTGAATTCAAAAATGTAATAATATACCGGGTGTTCTATTTAAAATAGGAGTTAATAAAAAAAAATAGAAAAAGAACAAAAGAAACCCATTTTAAAAGTATTCAACTGGAAAATCACCTATCTCACATCAATACACATTAAATATTTAATAAAAATGTGAAGTTTGAAAAAAATCGTTAGAGCCGTTTTTGAAAAAAATAAAAAAAACTGAAAAATCACAAGGGTAAACACCTACTTCCGGTTATGTGATTTTCTTCAAAAGCTTGCTGTCGCATCTACATAGTATACAGAACTTATATATGAAGTTTCAACGCTATACCTCTTTCCGTTTTTGAGATATTCTGTTCACAGACAGACAGACCAATGAAAAAATAGTAGTTTATTTATCTAGAACGAAAAGTGACATTTTAAAGGACGAGCAAGTTGTTTACGGCCGAGGCGTCAGCCGAGGACGGAATTACTTGCGAGGACCTTTAAAAACACTTTACGTTCGTGGTGAATACAACGGTTTATTTCATACTGCAAGTTTAATGAATTTTAAATGAAAAGTTGTAAATTATTTCAAATGTCATGTCAACAACTGACCTATAATTTTAAAGTACTTGAACTTTAAAATTTTACTTTAAAGTACTAGGATTTTAATGTTCCATTTTTTGTACCATAAATAATCCGAAAAATTTTAATTTTTGACATCAGTATGAAATAAAATATGTTTTTTGGGTTCAGGGGTCTCTAAAACGTGAAGATCTGGTGAAAACACAATTTCGAATTTTTGGGGTGAATCCATTACTTCCTTTCTTGTAAAAGGAAGTAAAAATAACTAATAATCAACGCAAAAATGAAAACTTTAGTGGTTTTAAAACAAGCAAAAAGCAGGGTTGGCATGATTTTCCCCAGCCCAAAAAAGCCCACATGGTTTTTTTGGATAAAACCCACCTGAAAAAACCCACGGGTTTTAGACTAAATGTGGGTTTTTTCAAAAAATTTCAATGAAAAGTATTCTAAAGCTGTAAGTGGTATCAAATCTTTCGTTAATAACAATTTCAATAATTTTACTTTCTTTTACTTTGTAAAATTAAGTAGTATAGTAAATAAGATTTTTTCAAACTAGAGATTTTTGCAGTTTTTTCAAACTAGAGATTTTTTCAGAACTATCCGTTTTCATCCCTTCTGATTCACAAAAAATGGTTTTCGAAGTGATGTCTGTCAGTCTGTGAGTCTATCGGACTATCTGCGTCCTCTTTACGGCCCAGACAACGTAATGGATAGCTTTGAAAATGTACATATTATACCATCGTTTTTAAGACAAATTCAGAGATCTCAGTGATTTTTCGTTAAAATGGGGCGACGTTTTTTCCATTTGAAATTTTATAATTTTTACAATATCTCTAGATTTTTACGAAGAATTAATACTTGTTTGTCAGTGTAATGTTTTAATATTTATGTAAAATTAAGAAGAAACGCAGGTGCCTAAAAAATGTTGTACATTGTAACTGATCCGGAAATACCCTTTACAGGACTTGTAGGCTTTTAGGGCTCACCTTCGGCATCGGCCTGTAATGTGCCTATGCGTCCTGTGAAGATGCTCTTTCCAGACTTATTATGTAAACTTATATGAAAAAGCCACAAGATTTAATTTTTACAAGCAGTAAAAGAAAGTTGTGTGTGATGGTCACATTTAATTTTTTAGACTGGCAAAGCATTGAATGAGGAAATCCCCTTAAACTTTCGGCGGGCGCGCTGTTGTAAAAAGTACAAAGGTCCAGAATTTTCGCAAATTGAATGCACAATAGTCAAGCGACGGGCAGCAAACTTTAGGTATTCCTTTATTGTTTTGTCTACTAGCAGGACCAGGACATCCAGTCAGTACAGCCTCTGAAACTAATTTCGGCGTATTCCTTATCAATACAGGACGGATGCACATGTTGCATATTTTACAACACGCGCCTGCTCGTGATATTCAATACGAAGAGATTGATTATTTGAATTAGTGCAATCGACTTGCGAAGATAATACAATGCAACTATTTTTAATAAATAAACTTCAGAACATTTTGTCATACACAATAAAATTGCATAAACGATGTAAAATGCAAATAACTAATACCTCCGAATACTGTAGGGAAAGAGTTTTACAGTCGTAATTAGTAATGTAAAATTACTCTTAATTTAATTTTCCTATTCAAATTAACATAAGTGTAACTTAGGGCCTCACTTTGGGGGGGCAAAATCAAGACTTCACAAAATTTGTAAACCTAAATTGCAAAAAAGGCTGCAGTTGCACTTTAAAATCAAAATTTTGAGAGTTGCCCCCCCTTGCCCCTCCCAATTTACGCCTATGCAAATTAATATTGTATGAAATGTTATTCTTTTCAGTGTAGTAACTGTATAAATATTATAATTTCTCACAACTCTTGTATTGGTGAGTTGAAATTGTTTTAACAGTGCATTTATATTTCATTAATATCTTTCTATTTATAAATATTATTTACTTTGAATGCAATAAACACAGTTCCTGAGATATCTTGTAGAAATTTACATTCTAATTATTGAAAATTGTACATGTTGTATAAAATACAACAAGCGCCTGCTCGTGTTATAAATGTAAGCGCGCTTTAAAGAATGTTTATTTGTATATGTGTAGGTAAATTACAAATTACCCAAGTATCTAGCTTTTACCTAAAATTAAAAAATAGTATTCATTCAGATTTTTACATAGGATATGTAAATGCAAAAAACTGAATTTATCTAACACCCCAAAAAACCCGAAAAACCCCCCAAAAACTCCAGTGGGCAGATAGTTTCTGAAAAAACCCGGGTTTTTGCCAACCTTGCATAAAAGTAAGCCGATATTTCTGAAATTTTGCAGTGGGCGATGATTTTACATTCTGAACAACTTTTCTTGATGACGTTTTGCCATAGTTACTACAGAAGCTACCACCTTGATTTGAAAAAATCAAAAATATACTTAATGCTAGTTTCAAGCCAAGCAGAGCTTCATACCTCTTTGTAAATCAATCCGGGGACATACTGTATAAACAAATAAATTTCTTAAAGCAGAAATAGTACAATATGAATTAATGCATTTATTAAGGCTTTGACCACTTGAAAATGATGTTTTAATTTCATAGCAAAAATATACAGAAGAAATGAAAATATTGCCTGTTATGTTTACATACTATTTCCAAACATGATAAAATGTAGATTTTTCTAAAAATTAAATATCGCTGTTTTCCTATCCTAGTGAATATTACTACATTATTCATATTATTGTCTCATTAGCTATTATCATTACATGATATCTCAAGGTTAGCTCATTTAAAATACACACTTCAGCATCTCCCAAATTATGGTCTGTGACCCAACATGGGTCCCACCAAGTATTAGAATAATCATCATATGAAAGAAACATAATGACACCCAAGAGTCTTGTAGATAACAAGTGATTATGTGTAGACAATTAAATTTATTCAGTCGGTTAGTCAGCTGTTCAAATTTGAGTATGCTTGTTTTATTTGCATTTATAGATCATCAGAGCTATCGACTTTAATTCTTCTAAGTCTAAAAGTTAGTTTTTCTGATTTAAAAGTGAAGAACCGCAAAATTTCAACAAAAGTTTGCAATGCTAATTTTTTACAATTGTCAATTAAGCTGTAAAAGCCCCCCCCCCCCTTCCCGTCGCTTTATGATAGTAACTTTTATAGTTTAATAATTTTGAGGTAAGTACAAAAGTACTAGGTAAAAAAAACTGACACATTGATTATACCCGTCTAAATCACTTTAAATTGAGAATTTATAGTAATTAATGTATTAAGCGGGGTAACCTATCTTAACATTCGAGCATATTTTTTGTGAGAAATGCGTTCATTAGTTTATTGTTCATTGAGGCAATAATTTTGAATCAATAATAATTACTAAAAACTGCTAAATCGAAATCGGACTACCATGAATTTGTGTGATGTTGCTATAGTGCGCATGTTAAATGAGTGGATGCATGTTAAATATATCTTAACATTCGAGGACGCGAGTGCATGCATGTTAAATGTTCGAGGACACTGTTTAACATTTCAATGAACAATAAATATATTTAAAAATTAGATAAAAATGAATTTTGAATAGAGTTTATGATACAAAGCCTTCGATTTTACTTAAAAATTCTTATCAAAACAAGTTAACAAATCCCTCATAACAAAAATCGATATTTTTTGCAAAAAAAATCTGTAATGTCCGTAACACTGAAAAAGCAAAAATAAAAATAGCTACAATTTTTACAATATTCCAGCAGGCCTAGGCTAACTCATTAAAAAAACAACTGCCAGGTATCCCTCAAGTTATACTTTAGCATGGTATGTGCAACCAACGTTTTAGTTCAGCTGTCAAGAGTATCCTAATTTACATAAACAATCGCTAAACCTCAACTGCTGTTTTACAATTTTGCCAACACTAAGGAGTTCCAACCCTACAAACAGATCTTTCGCATGCTACACATTGTAGCATCATAAAAAAACAAGTGAAAATATAATATTTTTATTATTTTATTTATGATATCCACGATTTTCTTAACCAAAAGGTTACTATTACTGGTAAACCATATTTTGTTATATGATCAAGATGGACCATGTTAAAAATATTACAAAAAACTCTTAAGCTATACGAACAGCTTGGGAAACACTATGATAGAAATTTCTCACTGAACAAAACGCTAAAGTTTGTTATCTTGTGATTCTTACATCCGTAGTAGCAGCAAATATAATTACTTTATCTTACCAAAAGTACAATACTTATTAAAAACTGGTTTTTTATTTGATAAAAAATGAATAATACTGATAAAGTACACTCTCACCTGTTAAGTTTTTTGTTTTTCTTCGAATAGTTTGAGTACAACGTATTAGATAATAATATCGCCACTATAATTACACAATTCTGTGTAAATCCTGGACGTGTAAATGATAAAATTCAACTAAAAAAATTAATTTCTTGAAAAATATATTCCAAATTAATGCTATTATTACTCGAAGCATTTGCGACTGTTTTCAATTAATTTAAAATAGAAATATCAGCATGAAATACAAAATCTTCGTTTGTTTCTGTCCATATAATCAGTTTAAAAGTGCATCCTACTATGCTACTACATTATTTATATTGTTGGATCGTTAGATTAGAAGCTATCTCAATTTCGACATCGTTTAAATACACAAAAAAAAACATCTGTTTTACTTAAGCTCCTTGATTAACGCCTTCTGTTATGTAAAGCTTTTGAAATTGCAAGTGTTACCTTTGAGAGATTCAGCCTCTTCGGACAGCTCAGCATTTGGAGACAGCAGTTCCCTGCTGTCGGCACAGTCCATACTCATGTCGGGAGACGCCTCACTACAGTCGGACGATGTTCGGTCCTCACATGTGCTGCTCCTCTCTTCTTTGTCGTTATTTAGGTCACCATTTAAAACGGCCTCTTCTTTGGAACTATCGACCTCCATGGGAGTCACACCAACACTATTATTTACACTATTTTCTTCAGCTGTTTCTTTCTCGGACTCCTCCGAATTCTGCCTTGAAGCCTTTTCTGGTTTCTCAGGCTTCGACTGCTTTAAATTCCTTAAATTGATTTTGATTTTGATGCCTTTGACGGGTTGATCATCTTCTTTTGGTGGCGTTGCTTCCACTTTCTCTTTTTCCTCAGACTTTTCTTCATTTTCAGGCTCTGCCTTTGGAGTTTCCTCCACGTTTTCCTTATTATTGACTTCTGGTTCTGGCTCTGCTTCTTTTGCCTCGTCTTTAGCTTCGCCATCTGCGTTATTCTCGACGCTCTCGTCGCCCTTTTCCTTATTTTCACTCTCTTGCTGCTCTTTCTTCTCCTGCTCGTATTTGTCCTTGTTGAACACTTTAAGCCTGTAGTCGTTCTTTCGATAATGTAGCTTGATATGTAGTTGTAGGTATGACTGCGTCGAGAATTCCCTATTGCAGATGTCGCACTTTGCATTCTTCATCCCCTTCACGAAATATTTTCTGCGCGTCTGCTCATTGTGCTTCCGTACCTTATGCCGTGACAATCCGTGGGAACTGTTAAAGCTTCTGGGGCACATCTCGCACTTGAACTCCAGCTGTACACCATTATCTTCGACAACTTCCACCGGATTTGGTTCTACATTGACAGGGGGAGTTGAAGGCGTAGGTGTAGGCGGAGGCGCAGGCACCGACTGGGGGAACAGGATGGCCTCGTTGTGAGTGGACAAATCCTCCAAGGTGATAGTGTCCTTAGAGAATGCGTCCGATGTGTGCATCACGTGTTTCTGCATATGCGCCTCATATTGTGTGCGCAAGGCATACACCGACGAGCAGTATTTGCACTTATAAGGGAACTTGCCAAGATGGAACTGCTTGATGTGGTAACGCAGAGCCTTCAGAGTATCACACATTTGCCCGCACTGCTCACACATGAGTGGTTTCGGGCACAATTCGCCACTAAGATGGTTGATCCGCTCCCGAGGCACCATAAAGTGATCCACGTTTAAGAATTCCATCATTTTTTCCTCCAAATCGGCAGTAATGAAATCCTGCTTTGCTTTAGGTCGAATAGGGATGTAATTATTAAGAGGTGGTGGAGGAACTGGTCCAAAAGGCTTCTCGAAACGATGAGCGAAATCCATGTTATTCAAATGTGGAGGCTGCATGAGATGTGGAGGCTGCGGGAGATGTGGAGGCTGCGGGAGATGTGGAGGTTGCGGGAGATGTGGAGGCTGCGGGAGATGTGGAGGCTGTGGGAGATGTGGAGGCTGTGGAAGATGTGGCGGAGGTGGAGACAATTTTGTCAAAGCTGGAATGCCAGGGATTAGTTTCGGCTTGGGAGGCTTATTAAGCATCTCCGGCCCAATTTTATTGCTCGAAATCAATTCCTCCCAATCCTTCGCGGGGCTCTCCTCGGGCATTCGATCGTCCTCGCAATCAAAACACATAGGATCTATCTCAACACTTAGTTCCTCGGTCTTACTCTCTGTTAAGATTCGTGATATATTCACCTCTTCCGGGGCTCTGATGGAAATCTGCGGCGGGTTCGGCTTGTTGGTCTCCTTATTTTGTGTGACAATCGGGAAAATTTTGTGCAGGGTGTTGTTGATGTTCACGAACATATTTTGGTTGGCGTCTTTGTGCGGCGGCGCTTTCACGTTCACACTATTTATGCGATTCATGAAAGCTAGGTTAGGAACCGTCGGCGGCTGGTATTTTATGGCGCTCGAAGGGATTAGGTTCAGAAAGATGTTTTGGAACGTGTTTTGGTTGGTGTTGTTAGCGGTCAGAATGATATTTGGTACTTGCGGGTACAACTGCTGGTTCGACTTAACGCGAATAAACGAGGTGGGTTTTTGAGATTGCTCCTCTTCTTTCTGAATTTTGACATACTCATCGACAAGGTCTTGGCTTACTTCATTACGAGATACACTTACATACACTTTCGACTCGATTCGGCTTTCTTCAGAGTCTTCGGCACCTTCTAGCTGGGAGATGTAGCTGGCCAACGCTTGGGCCGACTGCAAGCACTGTCGCTTGAATTCGAAAGCCGAATTGAGCTTTTCTATGCACGGCTGGCACATGAGAACGGCTTCGTCCTTCGACCATTCCTGCAAGCATACGGCGAACGTTAACGCTGAAAAATATAAAAGATTTAAGTAGTACACACCACTTCTGACACACATAGTTTGAGCTTGTTTATTAGTGTGTCTGGTTCGGTTTCTTTTTTCAGGATGTCGACGAGCGGCTTGTCGTATTGAAGGCATACTCGACAGAAGTCCGAAATATAATACATTTTCACTTATTTCTACGTTAAAACTTAACCGATAACTTGTTAAAATTCATTGAGTTCAAACTGTCAAACCTATTTTTGTGACGGTTTGTACTGCCATTTTCCACACCACATACCTAACCCAAAAATAGGATCAATGACCTGCCAGTAGCGCCAATGTCACGGCAGTGTCGCCAATACACAAATTTGATGTTCCACCATATTCTCTTTGGTTTGAATTTTGTGGGTTATGTTTATTTGCTGTATTTATAAATAAAATCTTTTAGTTGTGCATGCTAAAACCTCAAAACACAAATTATTGTGTCATTGTAATTCAAAACATCCGTTTGAATGTTTCCAGGTCGCATTTAAATATTCACAAAATTTGTGTCGTTCAAGGAATCCAAACTTAACTTCAAAATGTTTCGGAAGCATTTATAATAATAATAATATCTTGATTGCCGACAAAATCATTACAAATGACAAAGCAGCGTCAAAACACAAATGTTGCACACAAATACAATTCAAAATGAGTTAAAATGCGTTTAAGATATAGATAAACACTATTGGTGCTGAATTACAGGTTAAAAAATACATTAATGATTCAAGAGTGGATAGTAATAACTTTATCGTCGTGTATAATACAATTTTTTTTTCTATAGCAAGAACTTGAACAATTTCAAAAGAAAATAAGGAAAGGCAATCACATTTTAAAATCTCTGTAGCTAGATTGGGTTGCTAGGATAAATTACAAAATTAAAGTACTTGACCCTTGATGTTAAAGTGCTACTTTATCTACTCTAGTATTACATTATCCACCCTTGAGGAAGTGCTACTTGATGTATTTTGAGTTGATAAAGTAGCACTTTAACATCTGCTATAGAAAAAACATTTTTTGATTAAAAATTTAGAGACCTCGGATTTAAATTTGGAACTATTCTGAATTTGCTTCAGGTGACCTGGCAGTGATCGAAAGGCAATAATTCCCCTCTAAAATGGGCTTTTTTAAAGAAAGAAGAGCTATGGGCAGGTATGACCAACTCAGCTCCACCTCTGGTGTTTACTGTCATATTTTCAGAAGTAATACTATAAGTACTTCGATATTATCGGGTTATATGTCGATAACTTTTTGCACAATAATAAATGAGTGTCAGTTTGACAGGTTAAATAGTCCGACCGCGTCAGCGGGAGGATTATTCTGTCAAACTGACACGATTTGTTATTGTGCAGGAAGTTTGAGACGTATAACCTGTTCGAAGTACGCATTGTATTCGATTTGATTATTTTGTGAGTAAATTTTAATATTAGGAACAAATAAATATTTTATTGGCAGCTCGATTTGTTTGAATTAACCTAGCTGAAAGTCATCTCCATGAAAATAACATCAAGTTGACAAAAGTTATGTATTGCGTTGCCTAGTGAAGTTACTATAGTATAATCGATTTTGTATAATCGAAATTATACAAGATAACTTAACTAAATCCAGCCTTTTGATTGGTTGAAATCTCTACGAATAAAATAATCAACAGTAGGTAATGTATTCAGTGCATAGTGACTTGCCAATAATGCTGGTCAGATTGCACGACCAGCTGGATTGCAATGACTATTGCATACATCTGTCAAACAATGTCATTTAACCAATGATCGAACTCGCTTTTTTAACTTTCAACCAATCAAAAATGACTTGCGTCGATAAGGTGTTACATAACAACTTATCGGTAAGTTGTTATATAACTACCTACTTATCGATAATACTCCACCTTACTCATTATAATGATGATTCGTTAGTTTTTTTCAAGCAATAGTCATGCAAAATATATTGCGTACATAGCTCCTTGCTTCGATAATACTGACCAGATTGCACTCCAGCTTCGCTGTCGGACGTATTTTCTAAACAATCCAGCGGTCGTGCAATCTGACCAGCATTATCGGCAAGTCACTATGCACTTAATACATTACTGTTGAAAATATGTCCCGACAGCGAAGCTGGAGGGCGTATTTTCTAAGCAATCCAGCGGGAGTGCAATCTGGTCAGCATTATCGAAGCAAGAAACTATGCATGCAATATATTTTACGTGAGTATTGCTTGAATCGATTTAAAAAACTCACGAATCATCATTTTAATGAGTAAGGTGGAGTATTACCGATAAGTTGTTATATAACAATAATTATCGATGTATTCATAATTTTAATGAGAAAGGTGGAGTATTACCGATAAGTTGTTATATAAGAATAATTATCGACGCAAGTCGTTTTTGATTGGTTGAAAGTTAAAAAAGCGAGTTCGATCATTGGTCAAATGACATCGTTTGATAGATGTATGCAATAGTCAGCATAATATTGATCATTACGAAGATTTCCATTCAACATTTGATCAAAATAGTATATAAAAAACGACAAATAATTATATTTATTGAACACCTAATTATAAGGGTATTAGTAGATCGATTCTAGACATCTAAAGTGGCCCATAACATACTAGTGAGGTAAAACCTGGTTACTCACTACTGCATTATTGGTCGCACTGTCAAGCTATGTCAGGTTCGATAATTGCAGGTTAAGTTTTGTGTCAGTATGTGTCAAATAACCACATATTTTTACTTCTATATTGCTAGTAGGGTCTAGGAACGGGTAAAAACATTACGGCTCTGACATAGTCTCACTCTGAACACTACGCGTCTCGTGCGCATGCATGAGAATTCGAACTCCGCCTTTAGAAGCGAATTTTAAAGTTGGCCACTTCCCCAACGCGTGGACGACGCTTGCGCACAGCTCACCAAGTACGTAGAAAGGTTAGTTGTCTGTCTCACTTACGCTGTGACCTCTCCACTTACAGGTGCTAGTAATATAGAAGTAATACATATATGCAAATAACAAACAAAACCTAACCTGCTAACCTCGAATTTGACATAAACTGACAATATACTTCAATACTGCCAAACATATAACACGAATCACAAACAACTCTAATTTATAAATGTGTTTCATCTCTCAGTACTTTCCAATTTGTCACTATGGCTTTTCACAGCTGTCAATACAAAATTTGTTTTTTAGATATTTATTGAGTTGTTGGATAAAATTTTGTATGGCACGCGTGTGTTATTACAAATAATTCGCTCGACAAATAAACTCTCGGCCTAGCGGCCTTGACTCAACTTTTGTCTCATGGATTATACCTATACCATAAATAACTTTATCTACGACCACTACTAAAAGTAGGCCTTTTAGCGCTAGCTTGTTTCACTAAAAGTGACGTTTTATAGTTTACCGTGTTTAAAGAAATCAGCTGTTTACTTTTAGCACATGTGCTAAAAGTGAAGCGAGTTCAAAACTACAATTTCGAACTGCAAGTGAAGTTGTAAAGCTATTCTAGTTGCTTCTTGCGTTACAGGTAAAGCGTTTTTGAAATAATTAAAGCGTTATGTAATGAATACAGTCATATGTGGAGTATCAATAATTACATTTCGTAACTCAACCTTGACAGAACGGGCGTGGCCAAACATTCGCCAGCGGCGCAGGCCTACTATTCATTATGACGCAGCGTCGCAGATGCGAACCTTTCTTAAATCGATATTTATGGATTAATAACGGTAAAATTAAGGTCGTAGATAAAATATTGTATGCAACGCGTGCTAAAAGTCGTTTATGCGCGAGACATGAAAATTATGAAACGAAGCCGAAGGCTGAGTTTCATAATTTTCATGTCTCGCGCATAAAAATCGACTTTTAGCACTTGTTGCATAAATAGCTATTATCTACTCCAGTGGGATAAGTAACTCATTATGTCACTCATTTGACACTATTTCCATTAGGTAATGAAGCTCATTACACCACTCAGTTATGTAATGGTTTTATACCTAATTGAGTGGTGTAATGGCTTCATTACCTAACTGAAATAGTGTAAAATGAATGACATAATGACATTTGCCTACTAAAATATTTTTCTACTCATGCCATTGAAATCAGTCGTTTTGAAATGGATACCGGTGGTTGAAATTGCATTTTAACCACTAGAGATTGAAATGTTCGGACTACTGGGATTTCAAACTGTTTGACATTCAATTATTGACAAGAGAAATGTCACTTTATGTTTAAGTTTTTCTAAAGTGCATTAATTTGCTAAAATTTGTGAAAATTCGTAGAAAAAATAGTATATGCAACTCGTGGCTGATAAAATTTCAACGTCTTGAGTTACTTTTTTCAACTCGCTTCGCTCGTTGAAAAGAAACACTCTCAACGTTGAAATTTTATTTCAACCACTTGTTCCATAATATACTATTTCAACATGACAGATCTGACATTTCTTTTAATGCACTTTTATCAATTTTAGGCAGTATAGATAAAATTTTGTACAATACATGTGTGATAATGCATCATTAATATACGTGTGTGCAAGTTACAAACGAGTGCGTAGCTCTTATCCCACTTGTATAGTAAATAACTAATAAAGCCCCTATTTATTTTCACGTCACATTTTTTTGTGCAAATTCTTAATAACATTTTAGGTGGTAAGGTACACCACCTTTTTCTTGTAGAAATATTAAGGTAATTTACACATAAATTCTCATTTCTATCTTTACTAAATGCACATTCAAGTAGATCTAATAGACCATTGGTCAGTCGTGTAGAATATTGCATAAAACTAACTCTTAAAATAATTAGGTATAAATTTGCTTTAATAAATCAGCATCAAATTCTACCACCGGGAAATTTTCCAGTTGGCCCCGACACAGAAATCATCGACGGGCCCATCCTTTGTTAATATTTATATTAAGAAAATTAAATATTACAAGCAAGTAAAATTGAGTTATTATGATTTAAGATTCGTACGTAAAAATTTTCATTAATTATAAAGAAAAGAGGATAGATTTGATCTTGGCGGCGAGAGGGTAACGTAAAATATTTGAGCGATTACAAACAGATCAGAAGCGACAAAAATTTGCAGTCTGGTTCATTTTCTGTAATACCTATATAAATTGACTGGTATAAATTTATGTTTAATACTGGAAGAGCTAATTATCTAAAAAGTTTGATTGTTTAAAAAAGTATTCTTCTACCGAAACAGGAAAGTCTTATTGCATTGATGAGAATGCTGTAGAGGTGAAGATTTAAAAAGTGAATTTGAAAGAGTTCATCAGGAGTCTTCATCTTCATGTTATGGTTGCTGTATTTATTGTTTTAACATTTTAGAAATATACTATAATCTGTACTCCGCCACTTATTATAACCTCTATATTGCGTACAAGTATCTTATATCTTTGTCATGCACTCAAGTCTCTTTTTAGAGGATTTTTAACAAAACCAAAATAATTCTCAACAGACTAAGGCTTTTATTAGGCCAGAAAGGACTGGAGGCTTGGTAACTTATGTTCTGTCATCGGCTGTACATGATTGTACCAAATGAGTTGTTTTCTTTCGATTTCTTTTATGATCATATCTTGCAGTCCCATATGTTGTCAAATATCTTCATTCCTTACTCTGTTGGCTTGCGAAATTCTCAGTGATTTTCTCAGCACATTTATTTCGGTTGCTTCTAATTTTTTTTATTTCTCTTTATATGGTAGGTATTTTCAAAACCTTACCACTTTATTTGCGTAATTATTCTTGCTCTTATTGCCTTTCCATCCATACCAGTTTTATCGAATATCATTCCTAATATTTGTAGTCTTCACAAACTTTATCACTTTTGAGTTATCTAGGCATAAATTATAGATTCCTCTTCTAATACTCAAATATTTGGTCTCCTAAATGTAGCCCCATTCCCCGCGGGTAATTTATTCAAGATCTTCTCTATTCCTGCCATGGCTGTTATTATCATCTGTAAATTGTAAACTATAAACGGCTGTGTTCTGAAGCGGTATTCCCATCTCCGAATATTTTTGTTTCTACTTCATAATGTTGGGGATATAAAACAATCTGTCACAAACCCTTTGTTGCGTTAAATGGTGTAGATAATTTGTTCCCTATCTTAACTATCGAAGTATAATCATCATATAAGTTGTTACTAGCAGGGATCAAGGTTTGGTTTATATTTGTACTCTGTAGTGTTTCCCATAGGCTTTGGTGAGATCTATGAATAATATATGCATTTCTAGATTCATTGCTGCTCCCTTTTCTATTATTTGTTTCATGACACATATGTTATTTGTGCATGATCTTCCACTTCTAAAGCTGCATTGTTCTTCTTCCTCTATGAATTCCAGTTCTATTAGTTCTCTTAATATTCTTCCGTACAACCTATTGATTGAGCTCTTCACAGAAATTCTTCTATAGTTGTTGCAATTGTTTCTGTTGCTCTTCTTATAGATCGATGATATGTGTGCCATCTTCCATTCTTTAGAAACTTCTTGGCCATTGAGGTATTCATGAAAATAATCGTGTTAGGTGTTAATATTCTAACAAGTTTGTTTGTACCATTTTCCAATAATCCATAAATTTATTCGGGCCCACAGGATTTTAGGTTCTTGAGTTTTGTAATAGAAGGGAAACTAAGAAACGCAGTGGCTATGAAACTTGAAGAAGAACAAGCAGCATACACGAAGGGAAAGCAAACACAAGATCATATAAGCATAGTTATGAAGGTAATGGAAATCGCAATAGAACAAGGGAAGGAGCTATTTCTAGTATTCGTGGATTTGAAAGCGGCGTTCGACACAATACCGAGGGATAAATTATGGAATTGTCTAAAAGAAACGGGAGTGCCAGAAAAACTCAGACAAGTGATCAAGAGCATCTACAATTCGGTAAGAGGAGAGGTTAGATTAAAAGGTAAATACTCCAGAGAATTTATGATACAGAAGGGTGTCAAGCAGGGGGACAGTCTGAGTCCTCTACTTTTTAACATCTATATGGACAGAATTCTAAAGATGTGCAAAGAAAGCACCCCCAAAATAACAGTTGGACACAGAGAATTGCAACCAGTTCAGCTGCAAAGTCTGCTATATGCAGACGATATGATAATAATGGGAAATAACCGAACGAATACACAGAAAATACTAGATTAAAATGGAACACAACAATAACGCGAATGGGCATGGAAATAAATACAAGGAAAACAAAAGTAATAATAATAAATGGAAAACAGGACCAACAACACATTACATGCGGAGAGGATGAGTTAGAACAAGTATCCACAATGGATTACTTGAGAACTAAAATAACTGACAATGGAAAAATAAACACGGAAATATTAAGTAGGACCAGAAAGGCCACACAAGTATTCTACCAAATCAATAAAACAATCCTAGGAAAGAGAGAAATCAGCACAAAGACAAAAACAGCAATACGGGTGTTCATAAACAGTCGTCATCCCAGTAGGTTTTGACTTCAGAAACGTATGTCTATTAAAATTGAGAAAAAATGCGCTATGACAGTACTCAATGACGTTTCATTGTGTTGCACGAATTAATCAAAGACATAACATTTTGTTTTTCAAAGCAACTGGGATGACGACTGTTTATGAACACCCGTTATAACACAATAGCGGTGCCAATCATGACATATGGATGCGAGACCTGGCCTTTAACAGGAAAGTCTGATAACAGCAGCAGAAATGAAGTTCCTGAGAAAAATATCAGGAAAAACAAAAAGGGACAGATGCAGAAATGAAGATATCAGGAAAGTATGCAACAAAAGTCAATCACTCAAATCATAGAAGAGAAACAATTGAAATGGTTTGGGCACGTTATGAGGATGCAGAAAGACGTATTGACCAGGAAGGTAGCAGAAACAAAAAGACATGGGAAACGTAGGGTAGGAAGACCAGGCAAAAACATGGGACAGAGAATAGAAGAATTGGCGGAAAGAAGGGGGAAAACATCTCGACAGCTAAGGTTAATGGCAAGAGATAGAAAGAAGTGGAGAGAATGGGTAAACACTCCAGCACAGCCGACGCCGTAAGGCATAAGGCATCAGCTAAAGAAGAAGAAGTTTTGTAATAGCTTTTCCTTGTGGTACTATCATCTATCTCCACTCTTCCTCCTTCTAAATTAATTGATATATATTCTTGAGTGTATTGTAGTCAGTTTTCGTTCAGTAAATGTTTGTAGTGATTTTTTCATTGCTGCAGTAATATACTCTGTATGGCAACCCTTTCCATATTGGTTTTTTTAACTCTTCCAATAAATTTCCAGATTTCTGTACATCTCCTTCCTCCGATGTATCTTTCAATTTCTTTGCATTTGCTATTCACATTTCTGCTGTGTTTCTCTTTTGATATTATTAAATGCTGCCCTGCCTTCTGGCGATTTAGCATTTAACCATTTCCAGTATACATAATTTTCCCTTCTGCTCTAACAATTATTCTATTTCTTTTGTCTACGATATTTTAATGCATTTTAGTTGTTCTACACCTTTGGCTTCTCGTGTAGCGTTATGGAGGACTTATATCATATTGGTGTAAGTAGCTTTCTTCAAAATTTACATTGTTCGGCTGTATTGGATATTCATCTAAGCTTCACTGATATACATTAATACTTAGTACTTTTGTGGAGTAACCTATCTAAATTAGGTATATTTATAGTAGTCTTGAGGTCTCCTTTTGCACCTTCTTGCGTAGGTATCCTGATATCCGTGATAGGTATTCCATCCGGGTATACAAGTATATTTTTCTTCTTACTAAGTACCAGCTAGATCCACAGGTTGCTTCTCTCTGTACTCTTACGTCGTGCAATTGGATAAAGATTTTCTGTTTTAAAGTTAGGTCAATTTACCACATTCCGTTGCCATTTACATTATCTTCACCAAACGGACATACATCTTTATCATCAGTTTTTCTACCTTCGCAACTATTGAAGTTACCTAACATTATCACCTCTCTGGCATTTCCAATATCTGTTAGTATTTCATTAAGTTTCTCAAAAAATTTATCCTTTGCTGAAACAGGTTCATCGTATACTTACTCCAAGTAATGTTATTCGTCTCGCATATACAGGGTGTTTCATTAATAATTGGAAATATTTTAACTGTAGAATTCTGGGCTTAAAATATTAATATTTAACCCAAATCACTTAGATAAAATGTGGCTTGTTACTGAGATATAGGGTGTTTTATTTAAACATTTAAAAATGATTTTTCCCCATTACTTTAAAACTATTTGACGTATCCGTATCATATTTGGCAGGAAGTTTAGACACTGTAAACCATGCTAAATTATGTTAAATAAACGTTTCTGGCTACTACCAGAGGCGTACCACAGGGGCAAGTGGGTGGTTGACCCTTCCCAAATTCTACGCCACTGGCGGAATTGCCATTTTAACACAATTTTTCGATTCTCCAATACTTTCTATGTAAATAACATACTCTTCCTTCGTCACGATAACGTCATTATTTTTCGAGATATTTAAAGTTAAACATAAAGCTGAACAGTTATTTTGATTTTAATGTGTATTAATTATGTCGGTGTTTTTTGTCATAAGATTGCATTTATTACGCAAATGAAACTTTAATCCGTATTAACAAAAAAACATAATGTTATTTATTGAAATTTCTTGAAACTAATACATAGATGCATTCAACATAAAAAAAATGTATCCATGTATTCGTTTCAATAAATTTCAATAAATAACATTATATTTTTTTGTTAATACGGATTAAAGGTTCATTTGCGTAATAAATGCAATCTTATGACATAAAACACCAACATAATTAATACTCATTAAAATCAAAATAACTGTTCCGCTTTGTTTAAATTTAAATATCTCGAAAAATAATGACGTTATCGTGACGAAGGAAGAGTATGTTATTTACATAGAAAGTATTGGAGAGTCAAAAAATTGTGCTAAAATGCCAATTCCGCCAGTGGCGTAGAATTTGGGAAGGGTCAACCACTCACTTGCCCCTGTGGTACGCCTCTGGTAGTAGTCAGAAACGTTTATTTAACACAATTTAGCATGGTTTACAGTGTCTAAACTTCCTGCCAAATATGATACGGATACGTCAAATAGTTTTAAAGTAATGGGGAAAAATCATTTTTAAATTTTTAAATAAAACACCCTATATCTCAGTAACAAGCCACATTTTATCTAAGTGATTTGGGTTAAATATTAATATTTTGAGCCCAGGATTCTACAGTTAAAATATTTCCAATTATTAATGAAACACCCTGTATATGTAAATTCCCTTGGATGTTTTTATTTATAGGTTCTCGGTTGGTCATTTTACCTTTTTAAGTCTTTGGTCTATCAATATTCAAACTCCATATTTGGCATGGCTGTCAGACTCTGAACAGATGTATATATTTCCTAATCATTTCTAATCCACTTTCTTTCTCTTTTGTTTCTGTTAATCACAGTACATTTATTTATTTCATACTGTCCGGAAAATACGACTTTACGTCATTAATTTGAGTCTGGAAAGTGTTAGGCAACTGCTTAATAATATGTTGCTGGCACTGTAAGTCTACGTCAAATTTGAGGTTATCCGGTTAGGTTTTCCGTCAGTTTTGACACAGACTGACGCAAAACCTAACCTGCTAAACTCGAATTTTACATCGACTTACAGTGCCATCGACATACTATTCATACGTTTGAATTTCCACAGCCGCCCCTTATGAACTTTTTTAATGAACATATTTTATAAAACAGTATGAAATAATAGTATTTTACAGTAGAAGTCCGTTAGGATAGCCTTTACGGCCGAGCCACAGAGTTTGTCAGACGAGCTCGAAGAGCGAGTCTAATAATACTGGAGGAACAATAAAGGCCCTAACGGACGTGTATTGTACAATAGTTTTTGTATACCTACATACAATTCGGTCATACCTATCTTTTATAATTTACTTTCATCAAAACGCTAGATTTGTGTAATAACGTTTTAGAATGATTGAGAGTTTGTAGGACGTTGCAACTGTTGTTTATAAATGCCATTTATTTCCAATTTTGTGTGTGGCTATAAGCAGGTGACAAACGTCACTTTGACGTTTGGCACACAATTTAGCAGGCTGTGGTCTTTACGGACACTTTTTACGGCCGGGCCGTAAAGGGGTTGCTTACGTAGTAGTAAACAGTACTTAAAGAAATATTTAACAAGTATTCCAAAAACCATTGTATGATACACGGCCGTAAAATATTATTTTCCGGACTTATAACGTAAATAACTATTTCAACGTAAATAATTCTCTGGCAAAGTCACAATATGAATTGGTCTACTGCACACTGCCAATCTTCTTTATATGAAAATTCATAACATTTTAACAGCCGATATAAAGTTGTTCTGCCAACTTCCAGAATCTGTTATTCAACTCTTCGCGTAAGCTGTACGGTTTTAAGTGTTACATGTCTTTATTCAGTATCATGTAGATGGTATCCCTGATTTGAATTTTTAATGATTTTGGAAGATCTTCTGTCAAAGGTTTTGGTTTTTTTAGTTGAAGTAGTAAATACGAAATTCTCTTCGTAATGTTTTTGGTCAACCACAGAGTGTTGTTAATAATATTTAAGGCTTCTGCTACATGCTAAAATATTAACAACGTACATAATATAATAATATATACAAAATTCAATACCTAGTAAATACGTATTTTGGTCCATAAAATAAGTGGAGATTTTTAGCATTCTAAAAACAACGGTATTTCATGTCCAGTTTTTAAAAAATATGTTGAATTGTCATTCATTTCTTAATATTTAACCTTTTTTCATAACGTTTGAGAAGTGGAATAGTGGTAATGCATTGCATAAATAACGTAAAAACGAATGTTTAGAAAGTCAAATATTACTAGCATCTTTATAACAAACCAATACAACATTCAAAATATTATAAAACTAGACCTATAATCTAATAAACATTACAGAACAAGACCGGCGGTGGACCAGCACCTCCCCCAATCCCTAATGATGAGAACAAAAGACAAAATTCCCTTCCAAGACAGAAACCGCCTGCGCCAGAGCCAGATTACGAAATAATAGAATTTCAGGGTCAGCAGCAGTACTCCAACGCACCACCTCTGCCCATAAAGACTCAAGTAAAACGTAAGCCTCAGCACTGGCACAAGTTTGCTCACACTTACAATGTTTTACAATTGTGAGACTAAAAACATATGTTTTAGAATCGAAACGCGGAGATGGCAAACACTGTGAGTTGTGTGGATCATCGACACCTGCAGTCCACTGCGACCAATGCCTGCAGATATTTTGTCCATCGTGCGATGACATGTACCACCGGCACCCGAAGAGACAGACTCATATTCGTCGAGTAAGTATTGATTAATTTTGAAGAAAGTGCATTAGTAGAACTTTTTTACGATAGGCTATTAACATCCCACGGATGGAACCTCTTCGTCCCCCGCTGCCACCCAAGGGAATGCCTTGCCCCCCAGTACCACCCCCTCGCCGCCACCGTCGCGCTGGATCTGTTGGTCCGTCCCCATGCCCCAGCCCTACTCCGTTTCGTCAAAATCAGGTAGGAAGCTCTGTCTGTATTCTGTGTTAATATAGAAAGGTCTAATACAGATTATAGTTTTATTTTTATTTAAATCATTCTGTAGAAAAGTATAACTTTACTATACTTTTTTGTTTCTCTTTAGCATTTAATAATATCTATTTGAGACCTGTTTTATCTTTAAATCACTTGTATATAATTAGTTTGATGTATATATTTGTAATGAAAAGAATACGTACATTTTATTTTGAAATTATGTTATAAAAAAGTTAGACTAAGCAGTATTATAGTTGTTAATGCAACATGATGGTAGTCTATGGTAGTTACAGTACATTTATTTGTTTACCTGTGTAATATTTCTTATAGGTAAATAAATATCAAAGCCTCATTTAGTAAGTTTTAATGAATGTAGTGTTTATTGTATTGTAAATATTAAACATTTTAAATTTAAAAAAAATCCTATTTTTGTAGTCAACGTTCTGCATAAGCCAAATGAGCATTTGATGGAAAAGTCAATAACTTTATTTCTACCTTAGCACAAGCTGTATTACCGGCTCAAAAAAAAACTACATTATTGAATTATTGTTATAAAATACAACTGTTTAATTACAGATATTAACGATACAGTTTGATTATGAGCATCTTAACGACACGAGTTTGATTGCCAAAAACGAGGCGGTGAGCCAAGTTTTGCGGCAATCAAACGAGTCTTGTTAAGTGCCATAAGCAAACGTGTTCAATATTTTATCTTCATCAATAAATTCTGGTTCAATGTACCGGGTGACTATAAATGATTGAGATTTTTTTTCTTAGGTTGGTGTTGTTTATGTTGGTGACACTGAGAGTCTATGTCAAATTCGAGGTTAGCAGGTTAGGTTTTGCGTCAGTTTTGATACAGAATGACGCAAAACCTAACCTGCGAACATTGGATTTGACATAGAATTACAGTGCTACCAACATAAACAGTGCCAATCTAAGAAAAAAAATCTTAATCATTGATAGTCACCCGGTATTTCTTTATACAAAAAGAGTGCGGTAATATCTATCCATTACCGCACTGAGTGCGGTAATATCCATTACTGCACTAAGTGCGGTAATGAAGCTCTTAACGATACTAAAATTAATTTGGTTAAGAGTCTATAACAACACTGATGAAGATAAAAATTTAAATTAAAATAATACACATAAATATAGCAAAATTAGTTAATATAATTAGTTTAGATCAGTAAAGTAACTGCAACAATTATGTATAACATACACTATACAGGGTGCCCATTTGATCAATGCCCCCTGAAGGATTGCAAATAGGCAACACATCTTACAATCTAGAAGCAACTTAGTGCAAACAACTTTTTTTAACACTCAGGTTTAATTGGGGGCCATGACCAAATGGGCACTTTGTATATACAGGGTGGTTCACACGAATGTACGAACCTAATGTTAAAAAGCAGGCAATCCCAAACACATATACCAGGATACTATGATATTTAAATATTTATTTATGGTATTATAACAATCCTCGTCTCTGGTTAACTTTCTAATAGATTATACATAGGTATAGTAGCAATACCATTCCGTACAACTGTATCTACTTTTATACTTGCCCAAGAAGGCAAATGTCTACAAAGATTATCAGTAAACTATAAAGCACTAGCTGTTACCCGCGAGTTCGTACACGAGAAGTTCATTATTTGTGTATTAAATAATGACTAATTATTTCCTATCATTCCATACCATCCCATCCCATCTCCGTCCCTTACCCCGTCCCCGTCCCTTTTCCCGTACCCGTCCCACCCCGTCCCCTTCCCTTTTCCCGTACCCGTCCGTCCCGTCCCGTCCCGTCCCGTCCCGTCCCGTCCCGCCCCGTTCCTTCCCCGAACTGTCAAACGGGCGAACCGTCAGACGCGCGAAGGTTAAATAGTCATTAAGTTTTCTGAAATTTTCCAATTTTCTGAGCAATTGCCTTAATTTTTCTTTTTATAAGAACCTTCTACGAAGTATTAGAAAACTTAAAAAAAAGATGAATGAAATAGGTAAAGTCGTTCTCAAGTTATGGTGTGACAAGGGAAATAGGGATTAATTTTTATATATATATATAGATATCAAACAGGCACCTCTGATTAGAGATGGGCGCGTGAGTGAGTTTTCGCTCACGTCTCGCACGTTTCACGTTTGCTTTAAACACTCACGTTCACGCTCACGTTCACGGCGTGACACGGCGCTCACGACGTGGCACACACTTTTATTTCAAAATTTAAATTCAGATAGAACAGAATGTTCAAATTTAAAACCAATGAAAAAAACCCTAAACATAACTAAAAATATGTTTTGCACGTGACCTAATTTACGTGATACGTTGCAATCAGAATAGTTGACATAAAAAGAAACAAATGAAAATTGACTACAATAACTGACAACAAATACTGATTTCTCGTAAATACATTTCTTGCAGCTGTCTTCAAAGACATTACTTTTAATACCAAACGCTGTCATTGGAATTGACGTTTCCCTTATTGGTATGAGTACAGAAGGTATATGTTGCTAGGAAATACTTAATTCGTAGGTTTAATGGTTATTTAACCAACAAGTGTGTTAATAAAGGTGATTAATAATCGAGAGATTTTAACGCGTGAGCGAGTGGAGCGAGCGAACGCGTTAATGAGCGAGATTATTAATCACCGATTAACATAAGAGTTGGTTACAAGACTTTTCCGTCAATCGTACGTTTATTAAAATCCATCAAAAATATTTATTAGTTTTGACATTTCAGATACATTTGACGTTTAGTACGTATGGTTGCCGATACCGGAGCAATTTTGCGGCAATTAAAATACTTGGCGGTTGGAAATCCATCTCTGTTGCCGAAGGATACATTGAGAACTCGATAGGTATAAAATACAAACTGCCACAAAGATATTGAGCGAAGCGTTTTCTAATGTAAATATTTATATTAATAAATCCACGGAATAATTTAACTTTTAGTTTTGACATTGCAGGTACATTTGACGTTTAGTACGTATGGTTGCCTATATAAAATCATTGCGAAAACGGGTCTATTAATGCATGATTTTTTAGACAAAATCATGCATTAATGAGTCGATATATAAACGATTGACGGAAAAAGTACTTTTACGTACAAAGATCAACATTTTCAGCGTTAAGGGCAGTATATAAAACAAAACATTACTTTTATTAGAATAATAAGTTCATCTACACAATAAATTGGTTTAAAAATAAAACGTAATCAACATTTTCAGTGTTAAGTCGAGTATACAAAACAAAACATTACTTTTCTAAAAATAGGTTCATCTACACATCTACACAATACATTTTTGGTTTAATAATAAAACGTAATTAACATTTTCAGCGTTAAGCCGAGTATACAAAACAAAACATTACTTTTATTAGAATAATAAGTTCATCTACACAATAAATTGGTTAAAAAATAAATCGTAATCAACATTTTCAGCGTTAAGCCGAGTATAAAAAATAAAACATTACTTTTATTAGAATAATAAGTTCATCTACACAATAAATTGGTTAAAAAATAAATCGTATTCAACATTTTCAGCGTTAAGCCGAGTAAAAAAAATAAAACATTACTTTTATTAGAATAATAAGTTCATGTACACATCTACACATTAAAATTTTGATTTAAAAATAATATCTAATCAGCACCCGGGGCACCCTGGAGTTTTTTTATTCGTTATTAAATATTTAACGTGAAATTAACGTGAAACGTGAATCACGCCTTGGAAATTTTTCACTCACGTTCACGTCACGATTTTCAAATATTAGTCACGTTCACGACGTGACACGTCGTGACACGTCGTGACACGACGTGACACGACTGTTTTCACGTCACGCGCCCATCCTACCTCTGATTGCTAATACCCTTAATAAAAATTTAGATATCACAATATCATGTGCCATGTATGTGGAATTGCCTATTTTTAGAATGGCAGGCTTGCCCTTTCCTATGAATCACTGTGTGTACAAAACGTTTAGAAAGTATCATGCCTATGTCTATTTCTTCTTTGAAAGTACCTTTTGAACCACTAAATGAAACAATGACCAAATTTAGTGGTCTTATGATTTACTAGCAAGATGCCCGTTCTTCGTACGGACCGCAAACGTTTCTCTTTTTTAAAATCTTAAATTAATTCTAGAGTTCCCCTCTCTTCGCTCACATAATACGTTAAACCAACAAACGCTGCAAAACAATATTGTAGGTACAAGAGAAATAATATTCTTTCAAAAAAAGTTCTCAATCAATCCTTTAGGCTGAAAACACACACGAAGCGGTTCACGCCGAGTCGAAGGCCGAGTCGGCAGCCGGCTGCGATAAAACACACGAGTCGGCACCCAGTCGGCAGCCGATTCGACAGCCGCCTGCGATAAAACACACGAGTCGGCAGCCGACTCGGCGGCCGCCTGCGATATAAAACACACGAGTCGGCGCCCAGTCGGCAGCCAATTCGACGGCCACCTGCGATAAAACACACGAGTCGGCTAAAATGTCGCCGCGATAAACATAACGATGACATGTTGCCAGTATTCCTATTGAAGACAATGGATTCGTTTTCATTTTATTTTACTTGCATAATCAACATGCTGCATATCCCATATGGCTGGTCTTGCCTGGATTTCCATTATTAATTTTTCGGTTTCGATATTGGAACACATATTTACCACCAAAATTAAATTAGTACATATATAACCTTCAAAACAAATGATCAGTCAGATACTACTCGTCTAAGTAAAATATTTTTATATATGACAAAGATATTTGACAACCGCGCCTGATACTCACCGCTTTGAAACCGCTTGTCGTGTGTACAGTCATAAGATAGCACAGACTTGAGGGTATGCTCGAAGCGATAAGAAAACTGCGCTCGGCACTTGTTCTGGATGAGCGTACGGTCGGCGTACGTTCGGTGTACATTCGGCGTACGGTCGGCCTACGTTCGGCGTACATTTGGCGTACGCTCGGCGTACGCGCGGCGTACGCGCTACATGACGCAGCGTGTGTTTTGTCCGCTTTAAATACATAGAATCATGGTCAGAGTCGGCTGCCGACTCGGCGTGAACCACTTCGTGTGTTTTCAGCCTTATGCTTCACGTACCCCCTGGAAATGTGTATGTAATTGTCATTACCTTTGTATAGATTGATAAAACTATGGGTGTAGTATAACAATGAAGACACATTTTTAAAAATATATGTACAAATTAAATGTTCATAAACTATAGCAAGATACCCGTTTCCACCACTTGGAGGTGGAATTTCGGAAATCCTCATTTTATTCTAAACTGGACACACAGCGAAAAAATCAATAACTTTAACCTCATCCATTTTTTACTTTTAGTCCCTTTTTATCGCTTTAGCAGTTAAATTTAAAAAAAACCTTTCAATCAATTTTTAAAGATTTTAAAAAGATATATATGAGAAAAAATGTTGGTCTAATTATAAACACCGGAGATACAATGGGTTCTATTCATCACGAATGCATATTCTCACCTTTAGGGGTTGATAAGGGCAAAATCTTGAAATACGTTTTCAGACATTGTATGCAAGTAAACACTAGAGATATTGAGGAATTCACGAAAACACCGTTTACCCCTTTCCACCTTATTAGGGGTGGAATTTCGGAAAATTCTTCCTACCTCATTTTATTCCAAAGTAGACCCACAGTGAAAAAAATCAAAAATTTTAACCCACTACCCTTTTACAGTTTTCCCTTTTTTACCACTTTTTAAATTTCAAAAAACCCGCAAACCCCTTTCTAAATATTTTAAAAAGACATCTATTTGCCAAAAAGGAATGAAGATATGAAGGGTTCTATCATTCACCCCGAATGCATATTCTCACCTTTAGGGGTTGATTAGGACAAAATCCTGAAATACGTTTCTAAGTATTTGCATTGACAATCGTTGCAAGTAAACACCAAATCGATATCTGCTCGGGTTTAGAAGATATTGAATAATTCAGGAAAACTCAGTTTTCCCCTTTTCACCCCTTAGGGGTGAAATTTCAAAAAACCCTTAAATCAATTTCTAAATATTTTAAAAAACATCTATTTGCAAAAAAAATTGTAACTCAACAAACACAGAAGATATGAAGGGTTCTATAATTCACCTTGAATGCATATTCGCACCTTTAGGGGCTGATTAGGGCAAAATCCTGAAATACGTTTCTAAGTATTTGCATTGACCAAGTAAACATTAAGTTGATTTAGTGAAAACACATTTTACCCTTTTTACCATCTTAAGGGTCAAATTTCAAAAAATCCTTTCTTAGCACAACCTTACGTAACAAAAATTGAACGTTCTGCCTAAATTTCAGCTTCCTAGTACTAGTGGTTACGGCTCTTATTACACCTTATAATTTTACCATTACTTACCATCACTAATTGTTTTTCCCAGTTTTTAATTGTTGCTGTCTTTTTTAACTCAACTCTTACTACACTATACATTGTTTATGCTTTCTTCTCATCATCTTGATTTCCATTTTGTAATGTGTTTTATATTCTTATCTTCTGAACTTTCTTATATTTATTCTTTCGATGTAATAGGTACATTGTGTGTGGTTTTGCTTGTCTTCTTTATATATTTTGTAATGGTTAATAGTGTATTACTTATCATCAGGGCCCCCGCAACCGCGCGTGCAACGCGTGCACCGCACGCGGGCGCCACTCTAAAGGGGCGCCAAACCGGAGATTTGCATACAATCTGAATTTTTAATTTTTCAAACGATTCCAATGAACAAAGCACTAAGGCACTAAAGAAATCATTTTTTTTATCTCAATTCATAATATAATCAATAATCTTATTGAAGTTTATGTTCGTTGATATAATGACTTATTCCTATTGTGACAGAAAACATTATATTTTTAAAATCAAATAGCTATTCCTTTAGCTTTAATTATTAAATATAATAAAATCGATAGGTTAGTTAATTCTGTGTGCAATATGCAATACCCTGAATACAAATTATAGAGATGATAATGTTTTCGAGGAATAACTTGCTCAAGCTGGAAAACTAACAGCCGCTCTTGAGATAGAGCAAGGTTTTCCTCCGTTAAATACTGTTAAGACGAAAGTATAAACCAAAATTGTTCGATTATGAACAGAAGGATGAGACACCTCAAGATCCAAAAACCGCGTTTAAAATAATTTTTTTTTAAATAATTGATTAAACACTAAGTTTTTTAAATCGTAGATTTGAAATGATATCTGATTATGACAACGTTTTTGGTTTTTTTAGTAATATTTTTAAATTAAATGACGAGGATCTTTTAAAAAGCTCTCGTGCTCTACAACAAAAGCTAACTAATCAGAAAAAGAAGGAGGCTGACGTAGAAGAAAATGATTTTTTCACGAGATAAAAGCGCTAAGGTTGTTTTCATTACCTGAAGCGTCAAATCCCCTCGACTTCTACAATATATATTTGAAAACAATCTAACTTCATCTCTACCAAATATTACCATTACATTAAGAATCCTGCTTACTTTACCTGTGTCTGTAGCTTCTGGTGAGAGATCCATCTCAAAATAAAAATTTTAAAAAAAGTATTTGAGGTCTACCATGTTACAAGAAAGATTATCTGGTTTAGCAATCTTAGCTATAGAGCAAGAGATCCTCCATAAAATTGATTTTGGCAATATTGTAAAAGAATTTGCAGCAACCAACTCCAGAAAAAACCTATTTAATTTTTGGATGATTGAATGTTTTATTTGTTTATTGTTTGGTTTGTTTTTTCCTTTGTAACAAATTTAAAGAAGAATAACATTTTAGTTTTTAAAATCTGTGTTGTTTCATTACAAAATTAAAATAATAGTAGATTATGTTATTAGGAGTAAAAGTGATACTTTATGTGGCGAAGCTGAAGTTTATTTAGCCGAACGTTAGTGAGGCAAATAATTCAGCTAAGCCACATAAAGTCACTTTTACTCCGAATAACATATACTATTTTATCCGCAAACGTATTCAGATAAATTTCAGGCGAGCACTGTACCCCTGCGCCAACCTCTGTTGTTCAGATAACGCGCTACTGTAATGATATATGAACATACTGAATCACCCGAGCTAATAGCACACGGCCACAGCAGCTGTCACACCATAACCCACGGCGACAGATGCTCCGATCCGCTGCTTAAAGGTTTATTTAAATTAAAACTTTTTTGTACTTTTCTTGAAAATAAAAACCGGCCGACGATCTGAGTCTAAAAATTAGCAAAATTTTAAGCTATCATACAATTTAATCGGTCCAGTATCTTCGGAGGAGATAGCGAACAAACATAGAAAGAAAGAAAGAGAGCAACCATTTTGTGTGCTTAGGCAGATAAAGTACGCAAAAGTTTCTATTTTATCTGCTTAGGCAGATAAAGTGACTTTTACCTTGTCAATAAAGACAAATAAGTTGTCACTTTTGTGACGTTTGCGGATAATAGTTATTTATGTACCAAGTCAGTAAAGTGATTCTTTATCGAACGAGTCTGAGATTATGAGTCGAGCGAGCGAAGCGAGCGAGACGAGTAACAGGCGAGTTCGATAAAGACACTTTACTGACGTGGTGCATACAAAATTTTATCGCCAACCGTAAAAATTCATCATTAAAAAAAATGGAGATATTATAACTTATCACATTTTATTATGAGAAAGTAAACAGAAAAATAACAGCAAATACAAAACAAATCTACTTATTATTTGTTATATTAAACGTGAACGTACACCCTGACGCATTATAAAAATTAATTCCTGAAGTCGACGGAGTTTGAATTGAAAATGTTTGAGGATTATTATCTACATTAATAAATTGTAAATCTTCAGTAGAATTATCATTGGTAACAACTATGTTGTTAGCTTGACCTTCACCTAAAATCGTCTTTGCGATTTTCGTTTTATTGAGCACAGATTCCCCCACATAGGACTCTGCAATCGTGTCGCTTTTCCACCCTCCGTGGCGTTCTAAATTTTCCTTACTGCCGCCTGCGTTGGCACATAGAGTGGCGGACGTTCGACGAAAACAATGTCCCGTATAAAGCGATGGTTCTGGCAAATGCAGATAGTTGGCAATTTTGCTTGGTACACTTGCAAAAGTATGGATTCCAACTGGCTGGACTGTGCATTTGCCATTTCTATAAGTTAGGAAAAATCGGTTGTGGGGCGTCTGCTTAGGACGCAGAGCTAAATATTTGTTAAATAATTCTATGGATTTCACTTTTCTTTCAAACTCGGAAGTGATCACAAATAATCGAGGCCTGTTGGTCTTCGTTTTAGTAATATGAACAACCAGAATTGTTCCTTTGTGCTCTATGTCACTTACTTTTAAATTCAAAAGTTCTTCATTACGTAAAGCCCCAGCAATGCCAAACACAACACAAATCTAAAATAATTACTACATTCATATCAAATTGGTTTTGAAAAGTTTGCATAAATTACCTTCACCATCAAGTAGATTTCATCCGGCGCATTTAGTAAAAATTTAAGTATTTCTTCTTGTGAAAGAGTTTTGGACTTTTTTGGAATATGATTTCTTCCTTTTTATTTTAAAAAAGACGTAAGTTTTTTATATTTACTAATATCAACGTCATTTTTTGCTGAAAGGGTTGCTTTCACCATGGAATAATACGACCACATCGAAAAAGAAGAATAATCTCGATAAATCGAAAAAATACGCCAGTAAAACGTTTTCACTATATTTTTTAATTCCGTGTTTTTTGCACCACTCCATGAATATGTCATACCGGCGATTATATTTTTCGACTGATTTTTGTGGTAAAATTTCGAAAGTCGTCTCTAATGACTTCTTCTGAATTTCAGCCGGCGTGCACTGAATGTCTTCTTCATTATTTGAATGTTTTTTTCCATTACTTTTCATAAATAATTCACGACAAAACTTTTGCTGTTGGAGCCGTGACAGCGACAAACGATTTTTGTTTAATGTCATGCAGTCATGGCTATCTTGATATATATTAGCGGCAGATAAAGTGTTTGATTTTTACAGTAAGATAAAGTATTTGTTTACTTCCGAAAATCGCTATGGTAATGCATGGCTCTATTGACGGTTGGCGATAAAATATGTATTTGTAAAATCGTACTAAAATATGGTCATTTATGCATTAATTTGCGGGCGTAACTAGTGCCGTTTGCGCCCTAAGGCCTAAAAATAATGTGCGGGTGTAAATAATGCCTTTTGCGCCCTAAGGCCTAAAAAACCAGCATCACATTGGCAACCAACAACAATTTGATTTTTGAGAACGAATCGTGCCATTTATTTTTCAAAGCTTTATGGTGGATTTTACAAAAAATCTTGTTTGCATTTCGGGCGTGAACGGCGATTTTGGCCCTTTGGCGTTTTATAATCCTTCGGCCCTTCGGGCCTCTGGCTTATAATTCCGCCGCGGGCCAAAATCGCCTCCTTCACGCCCTTAATACAAAAATAGCTATTTCGCATTTCGCTCAAATGTTTAAACAACTACAAGAATATTACAGCAAACCAGGAAATTTAAAAAAACATATGTAACAGCTTAAAGTTTGTATGCTTCAAAATATTATTTATATAAGTACTATATACAGGGTGTTATGGAAATGAGTGCAAATATTTTAACGAGCTCACCAAATTGAACAACTTTTCTATTTATCGTTTTTCATTTAATCGCATATTTTTCAATCATTTATCTTCCCCAAATTTGACGAGCCACTTTGTAAGCAAATCTATGTTAAAGGTGAATGACACAAGGTATATTAATACTGCAAAGTTCTTGCACCAAAAAACATGCGGTCAATAACTTACCTATTTCAATTGATAGGGTACGTTGCTGACCATATGTGAACTAAAGGTTTTATCAGTAACTGTGCAGTTTCTGTTGGTTTGCATATCAAAGAAATGTTTTTGTGTTCTGTTCGTTTAAATTAAAATAGTGTTCCATAGGCGGGTATGCATTTTTAGAGTAAAACTGTTTTGAATTTTAACTCAGTGTTGAGGGCGTTTTCGAAAAAGTGATAAATGGAGAAGTTGTCCAGTTTAGCGAGTTATATTACAGGTTAAAATATTTGCACTCATTTCCATAACACCTTGTATATTCAAAGGGCGCCAGAATATTTCCAGCACGCGGGCGATAATAACCCTTGCGGGGGCCCTGCTTATCATTAAGTTTCTTTGATTAGCTTAATATTCTTCTAACACTTTCTTTCTTCTTGTTTTGTTAAGTATGTAGCATCTTCTGCATATCATCTTATTATGGAGTTATTCATTTCTTACAGATGTAATTTTTTTTATTAATATACTACTTTCAACGAACAGGCTCAGAAATAAAACTGCTGGGATGACCTTGATTGCGCAAAAACGTTTTTAAACGTTACAAATTAAAGACTCGAGAATTCAAAATTGTTTTATTTGAAAAGAAATTGAGCTGTGTACAACTGGCCAATAGCAATATTCTATTCAAATTTAGCGCTCATTTGTAAGAAGGGCTTCTACTGAATCTGTTCGTTAATGTGCACGTTGTTCAGTTTATTATTGTTAAGAGCCTTCATTCCTAAATATTAAACTCCACTTACTTCTTCTAAAGTATAAAAAGCAACTCGTCAATCTTGTTCTGCATATTTGGTCATTTTGAAATACATTCACGGCAATTGTTTGATTTTCTTGTAATTTTAAAGCTTTAAATGTTAACTTCCGTTGAACATTTTTCCATATTTTTAAAGTATCTTTTAATGATTTTGTGCCTTGGTGTCTGCGATGCTCCTTGAATTTATGCAAGCCTTCGATTTGCATAGTTCCGTGGATTATTTCTTGCACTCGTTCAGGACGCACTTTGGAACACAAATTGTATAATTATATAACCAGGTTGATTTATTGAAGGGGTTTACACTTAATGAAAGGAGATGAAGGATTTTGAGATAAGATGTGACTGGAGTAGCCAGGCCTGTGTCTGGTCACAAATGAATACATCTCAGAGTTTAGAGGTATATTGACATATTAAATAATGGCAAGTCCTTATATATAATTGAATGTGTCACGTTTGCTCTTTTTGAACTTATAACCTATTATTGGTATAGACACAAAACACGACGTTGGCATAAAAATACTTCGCTTGTAAACAATCAACACTGTGTGAAATCTGACCTAGTGATAGTATTGTAATGCCACTGTTTGCATAAAACTTTCTTATAGTATTGCAACATGACCTAGTAAGCCGACACCAAACCTGATAATGTGTACAAACATCGTACTGGCACACGTTGTGGACTAGTTTTTATATTCTAATTGAATGCACTTTTGTGTCCGCATAATTTCACTTAATTGTTTTATCTCATGGGCAAACACTAACTTGAACACTTGGTATTTTTTTAAACTAAACAAAAGACATCGTAATTAGTTCCTTATATACTGTTACGAATAAAAACATATTTACAACCCAGCAGTAAAGCAAAAGTACTCCGGGTAGCTCAGTAGAAGAGGGGTGGGTTTTTGGCTGTAAGAAATGCTCACCTGCGGTGGCCAAAAACAAGTTGTACCTTAGATAACTGGACAAATTTGGGTAATTCTTAGGCATCACCTATTGTGTCAGTCGGAAGTAGTAGTACAGCACCCAGGAATGAGTTGCCTGCCTATACCACTTTTAACAAACAGATTCAATAGAAGCCCCCCCCAACAAATAATCGCTAATTTTGTGGCATGTTGATTATACGCAGCTCAATTTTATTTTGAATTAAACCATTTGAATCAAGGCCGTTCTGTAATTTTATAATTAAATTCCGCTTCATAACTAAATTACAAAGCGTTACATTGAAGAACGGCTATATTAAGATGACACAAATAGGTACATTTATCGCTGTTCTTAAACATGTGTTTTTTCATGTTGTAATTCCACAATTTATAATAGCTAAAATCTGTTCCAATATGGTTTTACTATAAAAATTCTTTATGCCACGTAGTCTTTAATTTTAACTAATACTAATACAGGCAATTAATACTCTAAAAGCTGATACATAGACGAAAGTATATTTAAAGGATATTACTATGAGCGCAGGAAAGTAGATGGCCCTGTCGACCCAACCCACCATAGAATCATCAAAACCAGGAGTTCAGCTTCTGTAGAATCTAGATCAAAATAAATGAATAAAATAAAAATCAAATAAAATTATAAAATACTTTAATCTTGAATTATTTTGAATGTTGCACAGAATTATATCTTCAACCACGCAAGTAACAATATATTTACGCCATGTTTAAATATACTGTGTCCTACCCAACCTTCACAAGCATTTGCAAGTACCCGTGACCTTGCCTGTGAGCTCAATCAATACCACCTGAAGGACAAGGTCGCAGTGCTTCGGCGTACCATCAACACAGAAAGACCGAATTGATCAATGACTGAATTTATCGAGTCTCTTATCTCGAGACTCGAGATTCATTCAATTGTACCATTGGCCAATTCGGCCTTCCTGTGCTGACGTCACGCTGGAACGCTGTGGTCTTGTTCACAGATGGTATTGGCTCAGCAAGCTGAGAGGGCAGTTTATCAGCCACGAGAAGAGTTAAAACATGACTGAGGACTACAATGACCTAGAAGGGGTTCTTCAGCCTTGCCATCCTCAATATTGAATCCGCTCTGCTGAGGATGATATCAACGACCCGGGTCCTTGAGAAATTCGCCAAAAGAAATAGAAAATTTAAATTAATGTTATACTATATATTAATATCCTGGCACACTTTCTACTTTAAATTATATTGTTTTCATTGCAATTTGGACTTTGATTTGTACGATTTCCTAAATCAGGAGAGGGGTGAAAAACGGGTTGAAATTTGAGGGTGGCGTATTCGTCCTTCCTACACCCATGGATTTTACAAAATCTCTGTAGGCACTAAGCACATTTACATGCTCAAGATATTGCGAGGTACAATTATCCATGACAAAAACAGTTTGCTGCAAACATAAATTAACACGATGTAGTATTTGTCTCTGCTCTTTATCACTTCTCATTCCAAATGCAAGACAAATAGGAAATTGTCTCCGAAAGAAAATGGAACGCTTGTATTAAATGGAATTACATAAGTCAATCCCAGCTTTTAAATATTTCAAAATTTATTCCACTGCTTACTTATGTCATAATGTAAATATAATATTACAAAATTCAAGTTCTACGAGCAACTAGCAGCCTAAAACATATTTTAAAGAATGGACATTCCAATATGATCTACCTAAACCGTTTAATCTGTTACAATTTTCTTCAGTAAAAAATAGAACAAGCTTGCTTAATATTTGTCGACTTATTTGATAAAATAGTTTTATACTTTTGAACTTACCCTTTATTTTAGATATGCCCATACACATATAAATTTGTTTTTGTTCTGTATGAGTAGTTCTAGCATAAGTTTTTTTCTTTTGATATTATAAGAAATAAGTATATAACGTTTGTATATTTTATAGCTTTAATATGTTCGATTGTTTTGCTATGTTTATATTCTATACAATTTAACATACAGTATGCTTATTTTATATCACAACTTCTTAAAATAACCAACACATTTGCATATACAACTGTACTTGTAGAAAAAATATAGCAACAAATTCATCTTTATAAAATTAAGGAACCACACGATGAAATAGCATACTGTATTTATTATTAAGTCAGACATATCTGTACATTTAACAATAGTATAATATAGCTCTGTATATAGCAATAAATGTGCTTAGCATTTAACAACGCTTTACATTGTACTATGTATCGTAGCTAATGAGCCCCTAATTGTTAAAGGTAATAATCCTGTAACAACTGGAGAAGTGAGGCGGTAATGTAGATTTTGTTCCAGATGCCCAGCTCGCCACGCAAGGACGGCATTTTCTCAATCCGAGACAAGTTCGGCAGCCTGAAGCGCATGATGGGACAGAGGCCTCTCCCACCAACTCCACCTTCATGTGAGTATTTATTTGGCGAAGAGAAACAAGCAATAATCCTTGCATCTGCAGCATTTAGATCAGAATACCCATCCAGCCCTCCCCCTACAAGTGACCGATATCGACATATGGCCAGCCCCAGCCTGCAGCAGCGATACAGGCAGCATCAGGCCGTCATGCGTGGCACCACTCCTAACCTGTCTTCGGATATGTCTGACCAGGTAAGGTTTTTGTAGTATTGTCGGGTTGATTAGTGTAGTCACCACTTTTAGAGATTTTAACATTTAAAGAACTGCCATCATTGGGGATTATTTTGGTATTATAGTTTCGATGTTGGTTTGAAAACAAAAAATTCTACAAGTAGGGGGGCTATGAGCAAGGAATATGGAAATCTTGTAAGTTCAATCGCTTATATGTATTTCACCATTAGAGGGTCGAATTTGTTACATTTGAACTGGCATAACAAGAGAATAAAGTGAGCTGTCTTTAAATGGTAGTTTGTTGAAAAAAAAAGGCTTTAGGTCAAGGGAAGTAGACTACCAAATACCAGTTTTGGACTATTTTGAACCACCCTTCAAAACTTACTAACTTTTTTAACACCCTTATTTTCTAAGATTTTTGTTAGAAAACAGTGCTTACTCTCTATTTTCACTATAATATATATTTTTTAATGTAGTCAACATTGAAGTGAGGCCGTTGTTCACCACTCACTTAGTAACTCTAAATTTAAATAAACCATTTTGTAAGCCCTAATATTTGAATAATTATTTGCCCTGTTTGTCCTGTTAACTAAGCTCACTGAACATGGGACTCTCTTAATACCCCAGTTTATAGATAGGAAGTGTCAATATTTGCTAAAACAGGAAGGTGGTCTCTCCTGTAGCGTTCTCGGGCTGAAACTGACTTCAAACAATGCACAAGAAAAGCCCATTTGTTTACACAATCTATTGACTTCAAAATACATATAAAACAGAAAACTAGAAGTTGCGTCATTCATACTTCGGATGGCACCTAAGATACCCAATGCTATTTGGGGAAGTCCCGTCTCATCTTCGTAACGAATCCACCCTTGAATGGCGTGGAAATGGCATTTCTTTGAAACGCAAACGCTGTGTTGATGCACTCAAAACTTGTAGGCTGCAATTATTTACTTGCTGCAGACTCCTAGCCCCTTCTGTTTAATTCGCCTTTGAGGCGATTTTCGCACAACGCACTTCTGAAGTCGCAGCTACGCGTACCCCCGAGCTGGAGCTGTCTGTAACTGACTAATTCAAGTTCTCAACACCCCGCGGTTGCACGCTCCCCGGTGTAACGCCACACAAGCGAAATCGAAGTGCTGCATGCAGAGGGACGGCTCTAGACGCTTTTGTTCTGGAATACGCTGCTTAAATCTAATTTACAATAGCAAAACATAAAAAATACAACTTGGCGTATCTTTTAAGTATTAAAATGAGCATCACAGGCGAGGGATACCAAGACCCTTTTCAACCATCTTGGTCTTTTTACACCAGAAAAACAGTAATATTGATAGATTTATGAAAGTTTAACATGAAATAAGCAAACATCTAAACTCCTCTCTCTTGATCTCTTCTTACCAGAAAGAAAACCCCAAAATATTAGTAACTTTATTATAGTTATTTACGACATTAAGTCGGTAGCTAAGCATAAATGTGAATACCGGCCGTGTGTCATATTATTTTCTTTTGTATACTGAACAAGAACAAGAAACATTATTTTGATCATATTAAAGAATTATCCCAATGTATTTACTTTAAAAATGCTGTGATTCTTGTTATACATTTGGCGATTTGGCAGTAGGTACTGAAGAGTTTTGTTGGTGATGCTGTCTATATCAAATTCGAGGTTAGGTTTTGCGTCGGTTTGTGTCAGACTGACAAAAAAACCTAACCTGCTAACCTCGAATTTGACATCGACTGACAGTGTCACCAAAATTGACAGCACGGTAACCAACATTAACAGTGCCAACCTAAGGAAAAAAATCACAATCGTTTATGATCACCCGGTAGCAGTATACTGCCAGTACTGCCAAACGTATAACTCGAATCACAGTCGTTGCTAGTTGCTACCGGCCTAGGCCATAAAAACGTATCTACCAGACCAGTATGCTCCAGTGCACTCGATTTAAGACGAAAAATAAATTACATACTTATTAAAAGGTGTGCAAGATATAGAAGCATGTGTGAGGAATGTACATACTAGTTCAGATATAAGTAGATATACAAAGAAATTGTAATTAAAGTGTTTGCAGGATGTAAATAGGAATTACGCTATACAGAAAGCACTTTTTATCATGATTAATTCTATGAAATGATAACGAATGCAAACATACGTATTTGGATGCACATGTTTAGTGAATCGGCATATACGCGATGGAACAATTCAAATGCACCCCGTATATGTACGACAGTTCATATTGCACTAGAAAGTAATTAAATGGCGACAATAACAAAAGTAACCAGGGGCAGTTTTGTTACGCGCAGATCAAGCTTTTAACAGACAAGTTAAATTTAGAAAGATAAGAATTCTAGTAGAATTACACTAAACCAGTATCAAATGGAATGCAAAAAAGCGAAAATTGAAGCATAATAACAGTAATCGTATTCAATTCAGATTATATTAAAGATAGGGCAAATGTGCAATTGATATCTATCCAGTTTGTAATAGTAGAAAGTGAAAGTATTTTTTAAAAAATTAAAATTGGGTGTGGTCAATGACTCTTTTATTGCTTGTAAACATTTAATTTTGCGATTTTTTCAAAAACTAAACTAACAAAAAACTTTTTTGACAAAAGTTATAGATAATTACGTAATATGTACATATATAACAATTTTAAAAAAAATTAACCCCATTATTTTTAAACTTTTTGTAAATATTTTATTTTGCGATATTTTCAAAAACTATACTTATAAAAGAACTATGCCACGAAAGTTATAAACAATTGCGTAATATACAATAGAGTTTAAAAAAAATCTATTATACATTTTTCGATTTTGAAATTTTTTTTCTAAAAACAAAGTGTTGTTATTGTTCCAAAAACTGTACTTCTACAGAAAACCTTCTTAAACAAAAGTTGTGGATAATTGCACAACATATGATCTTGTTCTATAAAGTTTATTTTTTATTAAGCAATTATAACATTCTTCCGGAAAACGGAAGTAAAGTACCACTTCCGGTTACTCGATTTTAACAAAAAATCTCTGGGATCTCTGAATTTATATTAAAACGAGGATATACATTTTAAGACCAATCGATTAAACCATCTGTTCTGTGGAGACGACAGGACACAGACTGACAGACAGACATCGTTTCGAAAACACTTTCTGAATCAGAAGACACGAAAAAGGATAATTCCGCAAAAAATTTTGAGTTTGAAAAAATCATGACTACTAGATATACCATGAGATAAAAAAAATGATTCTGAGCAGGCCTCGATATGTGTTATACGTTTGGCAGTACTGAAGTGTATTGTCAGTCTATGTCAAATTCGAGATTAAAAGGTTAGGTTTTGTTTGTAAAACTGCTCAGAATCATTTTTTTATCTCATGGTACTTTCTTTTACTTCTTTAAATAATAGTAATTTGCAAAGTTATTTGCCGAAAGCAAAGAGAGATCTGGATCAGCAAAGCAAAGGAAAATTTCAGATGCGTATATAGCAAATTACTAACAACATTATTTACCAATAAATAAAAATTAACAATGCAGTGGAGGTAGCTCAGACATACGAGCCTCTGATTCCAGGCCAGAAAATCTGAGTTCAAATCGTAGTAACTCCAACTGTCTTCACTGCGAACTTTTATAAAATGTAATAAAAATACCTATTAATAAACGCTACGTCAATAGTATCCAACACAGTATTTGTATATCCTTAAAAGTAGTTATTTATAATGCTTATGACAGATGCTAAGTAAATGTTACACCCTTAACCTATTTGTTTTAATGTCTTTTTGTAAGTACAATGGTGGACAATAAATTTAGACCGGCCTGTCATTCGCTTGGCATTGTTTAGATAGATAGATAGATAAAGTACTTTTTTTTTCTATAATAACTGTCAAAGTGTTACAATGTTGGTAGACATGTGATTAAAACGCTAGGAAATTTTTATACCTCGTGTTGGTGGAACTTTTTCAAAATTATGGTTATGTGTCAATTTTGAATGTCAAAGTTTCTTAATTTGGACTCTTGACAAATTTCTTTTATTAACATGGAATCATCATCATCATCAATAAAATCGGATAAAAAAAGAAAACCAAGAAATATTTTAAATGCAAAAATGAAGCAAGCGATATTAAATTATGATATATCTGTCAAAATGACAATATTTTTTTTAGTGGAAGAAAAGAACTAAAAATCTATGTACCAACATTATTAAAACTAGGGACCCTGCAGGAATGCAACTTATCCCCTAGAAAGTTGACCTTGAAAATTATTATAGAAAAAAAAATGTAAAATACTATAGATTTATTTCACGTAAAAATAGGTTTTTCGTCAGTTTTGATACAAACTGACGCAAAAAATAACCTGCTAATCTCGAATTTGACATATACTTACAGTGCCACCAACATAAACAGTGCCAAGCGAATGACAAGCCGGCCTAAATTTATTGTCCGCCATTGTACATTCTTAGAAAAAGATGAATTTTGGAAGTAAACTGATGAAATTTTAAAAATCAAAGGCCACTTTGTTTTTATGTTCAATGAACAGACTATACGCTCCATAACGCCAGACGGTGGGCAAGGAATACTATATGGGAGTTTTGAGGATGGTGAAAGACACAACGAGAAGAAAGCGGTCATATCTCGTATCGCTGGAAAAGTAATGACTGGCAGTTTCATCCAGACTTGTCTTTAATAAGTTTGTTTTTGCCAAACATTTTTTTTTGCTATTTCAAAAATTGAAATTGCAAGAAATCTGACGTAGAACAGGTCATGGAAAACGCGACAAAGCAGCTAAAAGCTGTTCCAAAAGCTGACTAATAATACTGCTTTGAGAAGTAGAAGGTACGTTGGAATAACGCTGTGGTTTCTCAAATTGAGTAGTGCTATGAAAGGGAGTGAGGTGGCCTTGTTCGGATAATTACCGATCTTGTATTAAGGCAGTACGGTAATTAAAATAATTAGAACCTCAGTTGATTTGTAAGTGTACGATCTTAAATGGAGAATCAAGAATCTACGCAACCATTTGCATCTGCCTGTGGTAAGGTGGTGTGACATGACAGCAAGCTCGTATCACAGAATAAACACCTAATGTATAGTCTTAACCTAATGTAAGGTCACATAGTGACCTTAACCTAATGGGCTCAGAAGCGACACTCGCGGCGGCGCATAGTAGCCGATTTCAGCTATGGCGGCCATATTGAAAGAGAGTAGATCAAGAATAATAGGTTGGTGACACTGTAAGTCTATGCCAAATTCGAGGTTAGCAGGTTAGGTTTTGCGTCGGTTTTGACACAGACTGACGCAAAACCTAACCTGCTAATCTCGAATTTGACATAGACTTACAGTGCCACCAACATACTATTCTTCATCTACTCTCTTTCAATATGGCCACCATAGCTAAAATCGGCTACTCGAACATCAAAGGTGGCGCAGCGAGTGTCGCTTTTGAGTCCGTTATAGGTGTTTATTCTGTGCTCGTATAGTTTTCCAGGGCAGCAAGTAAGTTACATCTGGAGCGGATCGAGATGTCTGTATATCCTGGCATAGGTATACGGAAATATTTTTTTGCACTCATGATTTCAAAATTCATATTTCCCGGTCATTCCCGATGCGCCGAAAATGACTTTTCCCGCACCGGGGTGTTTTTTACTTTCCCACAAAAACTATGGCAATTGTGTGTTCCAGGGGCGCTGTAAACGTCAACAAAAGCTAACAGGTGCTAGGATACGTATAAAAATTTAGTAATTTGTGCTGCCAACTCAGTAAAGTTGTAAAACACTAAATAATATTTTTTTAACTTTTTCAAATATTTTGAGTTATTCGTTACAAAAAACATTGTACCTACCTCTTTCGGGAAGAATTTTCCCGAATTCGCACTACATGCAGCACTCCCTTCGGTCGTGCTGCAAACAAAGTGCTCATTCGGGAAAATTAACTTCCCGAACTTGTTAGGTAAATAACTATTAAAACACTTGATAGATGAAAAGTGAGAAATGCAATGTAAGGTCTTTGGAAACACAAATTGTATATGATCTTGATAACATATAATGTTATATGCAGCTGTAAAAATTAACATTTTTGATGTATTGACCAATTGATTAAATTGAAATACTGAATTCTCAGAAGTGTGTGAATTAATTAAAATAAAACATCTTACTCATTACAACTTTTTTAAATGAAAATAATTTGGAATTTTATACTTCATGATGTAATTTCAATAAAAATTTTATTAGAAGTTACAAACATGATATATATCCAAAGCTTCCGTAGGCCAAAAGCAATCAACCTAATACCAAAATGCTCACTTAAAAAGATACAGGGTGTTAATAAAAAAATATATTTAATATTTTGAAAGCAAACATTTGAATTTTTAAAATTAAGATAACAGATGTTCTTCCAACAAGATGGTGCACCTCCTCCCAATGGCAGAATCGTTACAGAATTGTTAAATGTCTATTTCAGTGGTAGATGGATTGGCCGGCTTGGTCATGTAGTATCGCCGATTCATCCTGCTGGATTTCTTTTTATGGGTTTTTTAAAACAGCTTCTTTAACGTGAGGTAATTAACACAAGGGAACAGTTGCAGCAAAGAATTTTTGAAGCTGCTAATAAAATTTGTGGAAACTGTAATATTAAGCAAATGAATGAATTGCTAGTACGACAGTGTCGTGCTTGTATTGCGTCTGGAGGGAAGCATTTTGAACATTTGCTCTAGTTTTCTATTTGTTAGTCATTGTTTTGTTAATTTTGTGTTTATTATAATGTATTTTCAAATTAATAGGTACTGTCCAAGTTATAGTCACAAATAGAATTTTTTTTCATTAACACCCTGTACCTTTTGGTACTAATATGTATTAGGTGAATTGCTTTGTTTTGGTCAAAAGAAGCTCTGGTTAAATTTTTAACAGCTAATTATGACTCACCCTGTACAGACAGCATCGATGGTTGGTGCAATCATAAAAATATGGTAGGTCAGCGATATATTGAGAAACTATGCATTTTCTAGAATTTCATAAATTAAGAGAATGCATGTGTTTGTTTCAGAAACGCATTTCTGTTGGGACTGCATGGATTAATATTAAATCACACTCTTCGTTTATGGCATTTTTTAAAACTACTTTAAATCATTTTTAAAACCAGTGTGATACTGTGATTTTACTGGTTTAAGAAAGTATTTCAGCTCCATCAAATTTAAATTCGAAGTTCACTTTATTCTATCATATTCATCTATTGAAATAGAAACGGCCAGACCTCCTTTGCAACCTCTTTCTAGAAATTGTCTAATTCTCCATTATATCTGTTTACTATAAGAATTGATCGAGTGCAAATCTTTGCTTCTAATTTGTTGTCTCTGTTTTCCATTTATAATAATTTGATAAATGTATCAATATTTTGTTTTTTTCTAGTGGGAGGAAATTAGGTTTTTCCTTATTTCAGTTAAAACTGGCAATAGTTTTGGATGAAATGTGACAATAAAAGAAAATACACGCTATTAATGTCATTTGTTAATTTTCAAAACAATAGAATGATGGAGAGAAGTCGCAGATAAAAGAGGTGCTTCATAAATTTAGCTGTCATTAACAGTAATAAACCAATAGTTAGGGGCGCCAGGTTCAACAACTTACCGTGACACACTGGGCTGTGTATGTAAAATAGACTACAAAGAGATTATAAACACCTAAGAAAAACAACAACGGATAGTATCGAACATAAACAATACAATATTTATCAAAAATACGGCCTTAGATCACGAAAAATATAATAATATCATCGGACGTTAATGATTCTTAACAAACAAAAGGCACATCATAAAATCAGAAAACAGGCTAAGTGAAAAAAATGGTATACAATTGATGGTTAACCAGCCACAAAATTACGATCAAATGGAAGTAGTAAACAACTTATGGTTGCACAAGATACGACGCTAGGTGCGCAAAATGTTGGTACAGATGATCTACCCGACCCCACGCCCAATAGAGCGTGTCAGGACGGGATTGGATTGCAAGTGTTCCAACGTTTGCTAGCGCCAAATCTATAATCCAACAAGTGGAAAGAAGAACAACGTGAAGCCACTTCAAATATCCACGAATTTTTTACAGGTACCACGGCGAATCTTAATATCACTTATAGAAATATAGGAGAAGAAAAGCAAAATGAAGATTACAACGAATAGGGAAAGAGAAGAAAAAAAAAGGGTTGAAAATAAATTTCACTGATCGTCAGACCACGTAAGAGCAAAGGTAACCAAATTATACCTGGATTGCGGGTGGCTGAACGGTTTTTTTTTGCTGCATAGGAGGGGGAATCTTCCAAAGACCCTGGACATTTTTTCCAGGAGTGCCGGATTCAACTGGCAATGTTGACCAGTCGCCTACCTGCTAAACCCCCTTCCCCCCTATTGTTTTCCATAGATGAGACGGCACTGCCTTTAAAGCATTTCTTCATGGCACGCTATCCCTTGTGTATCTGCTCTTCTGTGTCTTCCTTTCTAATTACACTTTTTCTTATACTATTTTTTTATCAGGCCTTTTTTACTCCAATCTACCTTGCCCTTTCTTCCTATTCTTTAGTTTTCAGTATGGTGGTGATTGTTTTCTGAACCTCTTCGCATACAGCTTCTTCTCTTAGCATGTATTTCACTATGTTTTCAGGTGTTATATCATCTCTGCTCAGTATTGTTCCCGTTCTTTCTTCCTTCCATCTTGTGCGTTCTTTAACTGTATGCCATACCGTGTCGCATCTTTGGCAGTAGTCACAGTTTTCGTTATCTGTAATACCCATTCTATATAGATATTGCTTAAAACATCCATGACCAGTAAGTCACTGTGAAAGGAAATAATCAATCTCCCCATGGCTTCTCTCTATCCATCTACTTAAATCTTTTATTAGTGTTTTAGTCCGTCTTCCAGTTGTTGCTTCCTCCTCCCACTTTTGCTTCCATATTCTTAGTGTCTCTTCTCGCGAAGCTGTTTCCTGACTCTTGTATTCTGCTCTCTGTTATAATTCCTCTCTTCCACCAGTAGATGGATAGGGACTACCCCTGCTACATCTTGTATGGCTCTCTTCATTCGGATCCATTCTTTCCATGTTGTAGCACCATATAACAATATATTATCTGCTACGCTGCTTAGTAGCTTCCTTTTTCCGCTGCTTTGGCATGATTCTATTAAGTGCGTTCACTATTTTTTTGCCTTTGCTACGGTTTTACGTATATGCACCGCCATGGACATGTTTCTTGCGATTCCTATACCCAGGTATCGTACACTGGGTGCATTTTCAATGCGTTGCCTCCCTATTGTTATGCTTATATTTTTAATGGTATAGCTACCATTTAATATTACCATTTCTGTTTTGGCAGGTGCTAGTTTTAATACTTTGTCCTCCAGCCATCCCTCGATTCTCGTAACCGCCCACTCGGCATTCTCCTTTAGCTCTTTTTTATCTCTGCTTCTAACCCCTAGAGCCAGGTCATCTGCATATGCGATGCTGTTGGTTCCACTTGGCAATTCCAGTCTGAGGACGTCATAGTAATATATGTTCCACAGAAGCAGGCCCAAGATAGAACCCTGTGGAACACCACAAGCTATTGACATTTCTTTCGTATCGCCGACATATATCATTCTATCCTGCAGATAATCACTCAGTATTTAGATTAAGTAATCCTGTATCTACAATTCCCTGAGCTTGTCTATTATTCCCTTCCACGGTATGCTATTAAATGCATTTTGTATATCTAGGGTTATCAATATGGCGTACTTATTTGTTGGATGCCTTGCTGTTTCCTTACTCAGTTCTTTGACTTTGTGTATTGCATCTATTGTCGACTTTCCTTCACGAAAGCCATATTGATTTTCAATTTTCATGTAGTCCTCCTTTTTCTTCTATCTCTTTCTTTAGTCTCATACTTATTATATGTTCATACAGTTTTCCAACTAAGTTTAAAAGGCACAATGGTCTATATTTTTTTGTATCATCTTTCTTGTTAATTTTCTCTACTTGTAAAAGTTTAGCTGTTTTCCACTTTCTCGGGAATCTTCCATAATTAATTAGGCTGTTAAATACCCCTTGGAGCACCACTGGTGCTCTCTCCGCTATCACTTTGACAACCTCCGGTGGTACGCCATCCGGGCCTGGTGCCTTCCTGGCTCTGATCTTTCGTCCAGCCACCATAATTTCTTCTATTGTGCATTGTGGGATATTTTGCATCATATCGTTTAGTCGCTCCCACGTTATTATCTCGTGAGTTGGGAAGAGTTCGTGCGCTATTCTTAGTTGTTCATCATCATCTATCTAAGCTAAAGGTCTTGTACCTAGTTTTCCAGTTTCGATGCAGTAGCCCTTGCCCCATACATCAGTTTCTACTTCCGAGCATAGTTCCTCCCACGATTTCCTGTTGGCGTTTCTTATTTCTGATTTTAATTCTCTCTTTGTGGTTTTGTACTCCTCTAGTAGCCTCTGCCTTTCCTGCTCTTTAATATTCAAATTTGCGTGCGCCCTCGTGCATCTTCTTCGCAAGTTGACGCATTCTTCATGCTTATCTGCGATCGCCTGCGACCACCAGTACATTCCCCTTGTCTTCGTTTCGCTTCCTTTTTTGCGGTAGTTATTTTCGAATGCTCTTTGTATTATTTTGAATAATTCCTCCTCACTATTGGCATGTGTCGACGCTTCTGTTTGTTGAATGGTATTAAACTTCCAAAATACTAACAAATCCTGAACTAATCAGATGGATGCAGCAATTTATCAACCTGTCTCAGATTATCGGCAACTTTCGGGATGAAATCCGTGTCGCCAAAAGTAGCCTCGAACAAGTATGACTACCAAAATTTCCAGAAAGACAATGGAAGGCAGAAAAATAGCTCTACTCTGAAACTACTTACCGGAAAATCGAAAGAAAGCCATTTGCGAACTCAGAAGTCATTAAAAATTACTTAGGCAACCTGGAATGCACGACGATTTTTAAAGTTGTCATATTTCAGCAACAGCGGGCATAAATGACTAGTAAAGTAGTAGCACCATTGGATCGTAACGAAGCTCAAAAAATAGAGTTTTGAAAACATCTTATAAAATTTAATAAAGCTATCAATATTGTTTGTTTTTCTGGCGTAAAAAGTCTAAGAAGATGGAGGTTTTTAAAATTTTATGGTGAAAATAAACTAGAAATTGTTTTGTAGCAAAAAGTTTAGAAAATAGTGCTTTTGAATATTTTTGAAGGAAGGGGGTTCAGTGCTGGTGTTTAGTATTAAAGAGTATACAATTACAAAAATATTACTTTAAAATTAAAACATCCCTTCTATGTTAAAATTTTGTCCAAAATTGAGCAAACTCAAAATGCACTTCTGGGATTTGGGAAAAAGTCATTGCGATTGTTTCACATCTTTTAAGTAAGAATTTGCTCTTAAAAACGATTTCTACTAGAAGCAAGAGACGCGCATTAGCATGGCAATACAAATAGCACCGATATCATTGTCCAAACGTTTTGACCAACTTCGTGTTTAACCTTTCTATTTACCTCCGCCCCATTCATATCTTAAATGTTTATGAAAACTGGGAAATATTAATTGAAATAAAAATATTGAATTGAAAACTTTTTAACAGGCGCCAAGCAGAGACAGCGGCTATCCAGATTGGGAGCAAGAGCATTGGGGGAATCGTATACGATCAGGGAGCACTTCCGGGTCTGAAGCAAGTCATTCTCAGCTGCAAAGAAGATTAAGCAACTTATCATCTCCACCTCCCAGTCGCAACTTACCACACAGCGCGTCAGTATTTGAGCTTAACGCTCCCATGGGCCACCATCATGGATTTTCTCCAATGCAACAGGTATGTAGAATGTAGATTTTTTTATTGTTATCCAAGTATCAATTTTTGTGGAACGACATTCAAATATAGGATTACTTTAAATTGTCTGTATCAGGTACGACATTTTGGCGCCAGCCATTTTGATGTAAACCATTTCTGCGCAATCCAATTCCTTAACTTTTAAGTGGTCAGAGTTTGAAGAAAATCATTCACATTTTCTTCCCATCAGTTTATGTAGCATCTGGTTTTAACAGAAATAAAAATGGATGTGATTAATACCACAAGAAAGTGTTGATTCTAAACACTTGTGGGGATTAATGTGAGAAAACATAATCATTTAGTTAAATTCCAAACAACCATTAACGTTAGATTAGAAAAACCAAAGCAGATTATTCCCGTAAAGCACAAATGATTACACAGCATAAAGCAAAATATGAAGAAAATCTAGAAAGACAAATAGAAATTGTTGATGTAAGTAGAACGAAAACATAAAAATTAGTCTTGGTTTGAAGATGATAGAACAATGTCTAGTCTTTGTCATTTTGTCATCCCTCATTTTTTAACAATCCACAAATTTTGCTGAGTCTGAGGCATTACATTCTATTCAAAAATTTAGTTCAAAATGAGGCAACGTTAAATCAAGTTAATAAAAACAATTCTTTCCTCATTTAACCATGCTGCTATTTTGTGATAATAGTTACAATAAAAAAATTCATAAGTTTACTAAGTTGTAGATTTTAAATTATTCTTATTATTTTGTTTGCTTTACTTGTGCTGTTTGTCGTATTAGATTGTTTCATTTAATTCTGTTATAAAATAATCTGACATATAGTAAATTATATCTGCTATGCAAAAGAACAATTTTTTAGACACTAATATTATGTAATTCTTTTTTCAAAAATTTTAACCAAGCAAATAAATATATTTTTTTAAATGTTTGGCTGTTCATCTAGTATTTGAAACTTAAACCAAGAGTCTTGATAGCTAAGTGTTGCTATTGTCTTAAAATTCGTATCAAATATTCAGTTTCTAGATAAAGGAAATAAAATATTGCACAAATCGAAGCAAGACATACAATATTTTACATTTAAAAATGACCTACAACATTACCACAACAGAAAATTTGAAGAAACGCTAAAAAAAATAGTAATAGTAATTTACACTGCAACACCATTATTTAGAACTTGCGAGCACGGTATCGAACAAGCGAGCGCTAGCGAGCTTGTTATCTGTGTGAGCATGGAAAGTTCGGGTAATGGTTGAGCATTGTACAATGTTTTATGATATTCTGAATCGTACATCTATAATATAATTTTCCTTAATGTGTGTCTGTGGCACAAAATAAAATCTCACGTTCCGGCTTCACAGATGTTTATATTTGTTTAGGTTTTGTTTTTCTTATCTTAGCGCTCGGCTCGGAGCTTGACCTTTCGCGTATCCTATTTCACGTGCGCGCCGATTCAAGACTCGCAGCGCGTAGCGCGCGGTTTGCTTGTCTTTAACAAAAAATCTTAAATTCAAATGCGTAGCTGTTTGTCTTTACAGGCTGAGCCACTTAGGATTCTAACGGACTGTTTATTATGAATACCATAGCAACATCTGCATGTTGCCTCTTATAATCCTAACAGGTTCAGCCTATGGAGAGGCTCTTTACCTGGGATAGAGCTTAGTAAATGGGCGTTTACGATTCAGAATACCATAAACAAATTTATGCAAAATAAATGCTTCAAATGGATTATTTGTTAATCACCGAGCAAGATAGGATAGTACAAAGAACTGAAGAATTTTACTTCTACATATCTCACACAGACAGTGAATTTGAAGATAGAAAAACAATAAAAGTGTGGATGTGAGGAAGACACAAGTACAGGATATAATAGGAAAGTTAGGTACTTCAACCAAAATTTTCAATGGGATATATACAGGGTTCGGCAATAGAATCTGACGGATTTCAACGGGCTGTTGCGAATTTAAGGTAACAGTTATTGGAATGAAACTAATGAATAAATAACGTATAAATAATGCAATTTATTAATAATCAATTACTTTTTGAATATTACATCAAATAAATGTGATCCGCGGCGTACAGCCAATTCTTCTAATCTTTTACGAAAGTTATCCATTACACGCTGTAATAAATTTTGATCTCGATTAATTTCTTCGATTTCTTGACTTATTCGATTTTCTAATTCTTGAATGGTGTGTGGCCTGGATCGAAACACTTTTTCTTTGAGTTTTCCCCATAGAAAATAATCTGGCGCCGTTACATCTGGTCATCTGGAGATCGGGGAGGCCAAGGGATATCGCCAAATCGTGAAATTAAATGATTGTGGAAAACGTTTCTCAAAAGATTTAATGTTTCTCGGGCCGTATGGGCAGTTGCTCCGTCCTGTTGAAACCAAGTATCATTAATGTTGATACCTGATGCCTAGCAACGTTAAACATACGTCGAAATCGACGTTGTGTAATGGTAACTGACTTGGTTTCAGTATATGTAGTTACGGCAAACACGCGGAAATTCACTGGCCAGTTGTACATAGTAACTAAAACTGCATGCATGGAGGTATACATTTCTGCAACTGTCAGATTCTTACTTCATTTGTTATATAAACTAGCACGCCTCCTAATCCGTCAGATTCTATTGCCGAACCCTGTATTTGTAATAATAGTTGGACAAAGATAATACTGCAGTGACATTAAAATAGTCGCAGATTAGATCCAAAAAAAGAGAACTAATAATGATCACTAGGGAAGGAATAATGAAAGAACAAAAGAAGAAGAAATAGAATGAAGGGTACTAATAGCTAATAGATGTTGTAAAACAGCCAGTTTGCCACCGAACATAACAAAAAAGTCAAATGTACAATATAATATAAAACACTAATAAGATAATAATTAGCGTTTCCAAATCCCGGGACCAAAAGTGTTTTCGGGACTTACGAGCTAAATTTGAAATCCCGGGACTACTCCCGAAAATCCCGAAAATGGTCCCGAAAGGGTAATAGTGTTTAGGTGAAATTTCTGAATGCAAATTCCAAAGAAAAAAAAGTGTTTTAAGTTAAATAAAGTATTTCTGTGCTGATAATGAGCTCGTCTATCACTTGATTACTTTCTTCTGGTACTAAGAATGTCTGCTTTTGCGCGAACTGCAAAGTGCTTGTGTAATCCTTTCGTCGAGCCGCCTCTGGTTATGATAAGTTTATTGGGACAAACTTTACATTTCGTCAATTGCTTATCTTTCCATATATAAAAGTGTTGCCACATCGACTTCAAACCGTTGTCTTTTTTTGTTTGTAGTATGAAGGTAGGTTGGGAATCGGAATTCATTCTAATTCTAACGCTTTAGCACACAAATAACGAGAACCTTTCAAACCCAAAAATATAAATTATTCCGCTTCTTTGCACATAATTTTAAAAATCTACAAATTTTGTTACTCTACTGTTACTATGTATGCACACGACTATACATAAAATATATCTAAATCCAACAAAGAAATACATAAATAAAAAAACACTTACAAATGTGGCTAAAACAACAAACAGGTTTCGTTCTAACCCACCGAAAACCCATACCCCTCCTGCCTACGCAAAACTCAAATAATGCAGAATGTGCAAGAGGCATGAGTATTACGTCGACCGCCGGTGAATGCCCGTCCTAATTCTTTTATATCGAGTATAAGCACGCATGTTGACATGGTCCCGGGACTTCGTCTGTGCTGGCTGTGGTCCTGGGACTCGGTTTTTTTGGTAGAATCCCGGGAAGGTCCCTGGACCGGATCCCGGGACTGAAAACCCTAATATGGACCCTAAGTAAATCAGATACAAACATCTTGGGAATCTTTGAAAGAAGAATGTTAGGAAGAATACTTAAAACAGCCCCAGAAAACCAAATATGAAGAAAAGATATAACCACGTACTATATAAAATGTATGAAAATATCAACGTAGTAAAAATAATAAAACTAGGAAGACTAAGATGGGCAGGACAGATAATGAGAATGGATGAAGGAAGGCCCCCAAAATGTATACTAAAAGCTGAACTTGATGGAAATCAAGGACGAGGTAAACTTAAATTACGATGGGTAGATGGGGCAGAAAAAGATCTGAGAACCATAGAAGTAATTAACTGGAAAACTAAAGCATAAGATAGAGACAGCTGGCGAAGAACCCAGAGTTGTAGTTGATGATGATAATGATTATGATGAGGAATAGCTTATATCTGAAATGCTTTGCTGGGCCTGATGATGCTGTTAACAGTAGGCAGTCGTTTGTTCACCCCTCCCATACTAATCTGGTTACCCCTATTAGTGTTGTTGAACTGATACTGACTTTAAACAACGCACGGAAAAGCTAATTTGTCTACATCAATCTATTGCTTTTAAAACATTAAAAAACACAGAAAAGCACTGATAGCAATAAAAGAAAATAGAGTAAACTCTTATTATACCTATGCGCGAGAGAGCTAGATTTACTCACGTGTAAGTTTAAACATATCAAACACACATAAAATATCAACTTAGCATTAATAAAATAACGTTAAAATAATTGCATTTTACGGTATCAAAATGACTTAGCGACACCCACGACTGTGTGAGTATCAAATAACTAGACAAGTCCGGGAAATGGGCACGCTCATCCTGAGAATCGTCAAAACAGGCTAAAGGCCTCGGCTCAAATACGCTCAGGGAGATGGGCGTGGTTCTAAACGGTACACCACAGGGCAAGCGTGTCGAGGTAATAATAGGGTGTTACCAAAGAAATGGGCGCCACAAGGTCCAATTCAATACGCCCCCGCTCAACCGAACCATGAAGGTCAAACAGGGTGAAAAATACTCAAATAACTATTACTGGAAGCCACAGCGCAGCGACCAGCTCGACAACCTACCTGCAGCGCGCGTCCACCACGTTCGCGCTTCACCTTACATTGATCGTAACATAGTGACCCAGTCACCCTGTACACAGACATGCACAAGACACAAAGAGAAAAATCATAAGACGGTACAGTTAATACATCTATTGGGCCACTTCACATGACCTAACAATCATTTACAAAACTTCGACTGAGTCGGCTCGTACAACAATCGGTACTACCTACTTAAAGGATATGCCCAGCTGGGAAGCGCTTTATCTAAAGTTACGAGGCATGCTGAGGTACACAAATATAAATAATTAACAAGGCTGCTCGCAGAGAAGCCGGGTACGGTACAATATTTAGGTTAAATGCAACACAACCAAACTCGCTTGCAGAGAAGCCGTGTACGACACTGTATTTTAACTTGAAATGCAAAACAAACAAGCTCGCTTGCAGAGAAGCCGTGTGCCGCACAGTATTTAGTTTAAATGCAACATAAACAAACTCGCTTGCAGCGAAGTCGTGTACGACACTGTACCTATTTCAATTTTAAAATGCAAAGCAAACAAACTCTGTTGCGGAGAAGCCGTGTGCGGCACAGTATTTAGTTTAAATGCAACATAAACAAGCTCGCTTGCAGCGAAGTCGTGTACGACACTACTTTAATTTTAAATACAAAACAAACAAGCTCGCTTGCAGAGAAGCCGTGTTAGACACAGTATTTGGTTTAAATGATCCATAAACGAACTCGCTTGCAGCGAAGTCGTGTACGACACTGTATTTTAATTTTAAATGTAAAGCAAACAAACTCGCTTGCAGAGAAGCCGTGTGCGGCACAGTATTTGGTTTAAATGCAACATAAATAAACTAGCTTGCAGCGAAGTCGTGTATGATACTGTATTTATGACAGTTTATTACATAAAATTTACCTGGGTAGGTAGCCCGGCCTGCAGGCAATGGAAGGCGCTTACACTGGAGTCGAAATGTCGCTACGCCCTTAACTACGTGGCATGCTCGAGATGATACAACATCCTACATGATCCCCTCCTTGCCGACCAGGGTCTCTTTTGTAGCAACACAATTAAAACGGTCCCAGAAACCACTTTGCTGTAACAGCACAAACGGAAGAAATCAGGCGTCCCCACTCCGGAGCGTGGAGACGCCGCACCACTCGCAATGTCAACACTCTATTTGACGGTCCGTGGCTGAAGGCCTCGACCACAAACGGCCACCTCCAGTATACGCGCGAAACGACCGTCTGCGATTCCACAGAAGAACCCAATCAAAAGCCAGGGATTTCGCCCGGTGACGACAAGCCGTCTCGGAGCGACAGAGATCGATAGATGCATTCATCCTTTTCAATGCTCTCATTGAATAAATTTTAAATAAGTCGAAACTGAACGCTCTTGCATGCGATTAAATCAACAGCTGCATAAAATAGCGATGCGATGGGTGTACAAAGGTTATGAATTAGGCACAGCGATACCAGGAGTGTACAAAGTTTACGAATGGCTATGAATGATGCTAAACGTTGCAGTTTTATGTGATGGACTATGGCTAAAATGGACTCGAAATACAGGCGAACTCGCCAATTATGTACCAAAACTATTTCAAAGGTTTAAGTAGTTAATTAAATCACTGAGGAATATAAAATGGCCTGACAACGCAAATGTCAAAATGGCTTAATGCGGTCCTGGCTTAGGTCGCACCTAATCGCGTGTGTTATTGGGAATTTTCAATGACGGGCAGAGCTCGCTAGGACTACTGAGTTGGCACCTCTCAAAATGGGAGCGATAAATGTGCTTTTGAATAAAGCACAATTTATATATTTTCTTACATCTACTATTGCTACAAAAAAACTAAGACAACGTTTTTTTGGCTGTGTGAATCTGATTTTTTATTGACAACTGAGATGTGATTAACTTTCAAACTATTTCAAAACGTCACTGTCAATCATGCCTACAGTAAGTTCAGTTTCAAAGGTTAGGATTAATGCTTGCTTAGAAAACGGTGTAACTATTTCGCAAATTGCATGTCGATTTAATTTTATAATTATTTTATATTGTATTTATATTGTATGGCTAATGGATTTAGAAGTTGTCCTAGTTTTTTGTAGTACCAATAGTACACTTGGTTTCATTGGAATCGACTACATGTAAAAAGTCAAGACGCATTTTAAACAGTTTTTCTAACTTAAATAAAGCATTACATAATATATCTAGTTATTATTAGTTGGCACTTCGAGTAACTAAGTAACTATAAATACAAGTTTACACATCCAAAAATTAAATGTAGTCGATTTCAACGAAACCAAGTGTACATTGTATTCACAGTACTCATAAACACTTGTTTGCTGCACTTTTCACTTATATGTAGCAATTATTGGCTGCATTTGCCTTTTTAGTGTGCTTCTAATTATTTCACATCAAGGCAACTTGCACAATGCACTCGAAACACGTGCATTTCTCAGATGAGGCTTTGTCAAATCTGCAGGAGTTCAAACTACCCTCATCTAGCGAGCAGGCTTACATATGCGTTTCTCGTTGCATTCACAAATTCCATTTCACAATGTGTTCATTATACAGGACCGAATTTGCGAACATTTATAATTCAAGAATAATTATATTGCTTAAATGTAACACACAAGAAAATACATATAAAACAAACATTACAGGCGAGGGATGCAGATGGCTCGTTACAAGATCAACTATGAAAATGCTTAAATGAAACAATTTTTCTGAAGAAATTAGTCCAACTTATCAAAATGAACCTAATGCAGCTGTAAGTTGGCTGCAAGTGGCAATTTGCATCAGATACATTAATAATGGATTTAAACAGAGTAACCTACTCTTGATTGTTTAATGTAGTTCTTAAAATGAGGCAATTGAAAACAATCAGAGCTGGATTTCTTTTTCTCACTTTACATCATATGTGAAAGATAATCCTTATAGCTAGAGCTAAAAAAGATCTAAAAGATATAATAAAAAGATTGTAGCAACATCATCTAAACTGGCATATAACATACGTACACGTCTCTAAGTGACATTTTAATCTCGCAATCCTAACCTGTGACTAAAGAGCCTCTTAGTCACGAGCTGAAATTAGCAACTACGTTTTAGGCATAGGGTGAAGTTAGGTTCAGACAATATTTGCTTTATTAGCTACAGCCAAAACTGAAATCAAGTTAGTTTTCAACAGTCAACTTTGACGCTCTGCTTGTGCCTAGAAAAACTCATGACTAAAGTGACGTTTATAAAACTTGTTACATAATATATTACTTTCATTACTTAAGAGTGCAAGAAAAAGGGAACATAATTTGCAAAAGTTGGTAGTTTTAGATTCCTTGATATAGAAATAACATCACAATTGCACTGCAATGGAGAAAAGACAATATAATAAAAGTTAATCGAAGTATAGTATCACTATATCGACCCTTAACTACAATAAACATGAGAAAATGAATGCGTGGATACTGATCAAGGAATTTAGCAGGAAACTGAGAACCTGTGAAAGAAACATGCAAAAAATGTACGAATGAGTAAATAGCAAAGATAAATGAAGTACAACAGCTGTACAAAGATGAGGATATCGTTGCATACACCAAGAAGAAGAGATGAACATGGTTACGACATGTACATATTCAAAATGCCAAACAGAAGAATAACAAAAATAATATTCCAAGAAACCTCAAGAAGAAAAAGAAGATTAAAAGGGTGTGGATAGAATCATAGTGTGACTACCAGCTATAGGGATAAAGAACTGGAAACACATAGCAAGAAAGAGGAAGTACTGAATGGAAGTTTTGCAGTAAATTACGGTCCTCCATAGTCCATTATTAACACCAATTTAAAGAAAATACACGCTAGTGCTTCAAGAAGATGTTAAAGAAAACAATTTTGGACCATATGGACTAGCCATTAGAAGAGCTAAACAAGAAATCAAAGAGGGTAGGATCAAAAATAAATCAAAACCAAACAAAATATATGACAAGTATAACAGAAGGCAATAAAGAAAGCTTAACTATTAAATATGAAGCAATATTAGAGAAAGTCGAAGAAGGAATAACACTTTCTGGAAGGTTTAGTTATTTATAGTTTACTATTACTTGTGTTGGCAAAATGAGAGTAGCCTAAAGAAGGATGGAGCTTGTTACAGTATCAAACTGACTTATCGACACTCACGACTGTGTGAGTACCAAATAACTAGACAAGTCCGGGAAATGTGCACGCTTACCCTGGAAATCGTAAGAAACAGGCTAAAGGCCTCGGCTCAGATACGCTCAGGGAGGGGGCGGAGTCATAAAACGAAACACCGCAGGGCAAGCGTGTTGAGGTATATATAGGGTGTTACCAAATAAATGGGCGCCACAAGATCCAAATTTAGGAGACCCACGTTCAACCGGACCTTGAGTGTCAAACGGGGCGAAAGATACTCAAATGCTACTTCAGAAAGCCACAGAGCAGCGACAAACGCAACAACCTACTTGCAATGCTCATCCGCCACGTCCGGGTCTCACCTTACATCGATCGTGACAATAGTGACTCAGTCAACCTGTAAACAAACATGCACAAGACACAATGGAAAAGGAATCATACAGTTAATACATCTATTGGGCCACTTCACGTGACCAAACAAACAACTTACAGTAGTACCGACGTGATTGGCACGTATAACAATTTGTAATAACGACTTAACGGTACACACCCAGCTGGGCAGCGCTCTACCTAAAAGCTACGCCGCACAGCTGAGTCGAACAACAAATCCAAATCGGGTCCATTTAAAAGTCGGCCAAGGCCTAAACAAGTATAACGCAGAAGCGTGAAATTTGTATGTGAGTTCGATTCACAAACACCTACTGACTCGCAACAAAGCAATTTAGAACATCAACGTTAGATTTACACCAAAGTGTACTATGCTTTCATTAAGCGCCAGGCGCAGACTTAAAAGGTTAATTGACAAGAACAAGGCTGACTTGCAGCACTGAATTTTAGAACACAAACGTTAAATTTGTACCAGAGTGTACTACGCATTAATTAAGCGTCAGGCGCAGACTTAAAGGATTAATTGACAAGAACAAGGCTGACTTGCGGCTCAGAAATTTAGATCAAAAACGTTAGATTTGATCCAGAGTGAACTATGCATTAATTAAGCGTCAGGCGCCGACTTAAAAGGTTAATTAACATGAACGAGGCTGACTTGCAGCAGAAACGTTACATTTGTACCAGGGTGTACTATGCATTCAATAAGCGTCAGGCGCCGACTTAAAAGGTTAATTTACCAGAACAAAGCCGACTTGCAGCTCAAAAATTTAGAACACAAACGTTATTGTAAGAACATGCTGACGAAACAGGTTATTACACATTTACCCCGATTGCCAGCTCGGCCTCGAGACGGGAGAAAGGGCGCTGACACCAGCGTCGGCACATTGCTGCGTCCACGGTGCGTGGCATGAACGAAAGGCCGCGACGTCCCAAATAATCTCCTGCATTAAGCGTGGGCGGAATGTGTCAAAAGCCCCCTTGGCAATACACAGATATCAGCGTGGCCGTTGGATGGGTCACTCGGTAAAGAATCAAGGAGCTGTAGCAGCACGGGATATCGGACGCGGTGTCCGAAGGCCCGGCGACCGTCGGGAGCCCAGACGCTCGCAGCATCTCTTTAGGAACACCGGCTCGAGACTGACCGATTGAACACAGACGCCAACGGAGCTTAACGCTGAAATTCCTGTCTAACAGATGCGACCAATAGGATGCCAAGGTCTCCGCGTCATGACGCCGCAGCTGCCTCGGTGTGAGAGAAATCGACAGATGTTTTAAATAAAATTCGGGAACGGTTTCTCACTCGCTCTCGCGGAATAAATTTTGAATAAGTAGAAATTGAGCGTCTCTGCATGCGATGAAACAACCAGCTGCAAAAGCGACTGTATAGAGATTCGCGCGAAATGCCAGACTGTTAAGCGGTACCAAAATCCACGTGCGGGTTAGGTTTTTTGTGTGATACGGAAAGCTTCCGTATAAAAGATAATAGATTGCCGAAACGGGACCGATATACAGGCGGACTCGCCAATTATGTACCAAAACTGTTCTGAATGGTTAATTAGCTATCCGAATTAAGGAAAAATAGAAAATGGCCTGACAAGCTAAGACTCTTTATAAAAGATAGAAAGAGAAATATTACTATACTGCAAAGTAGACATGGAACAAAAATTGGCTGAAGAAAGAAGTAGAAAAATACTCATACAATGGAGAGCAAGGAAAGGAAAATGAAATCGGAGACATCCTATACAAAGATGAAAAAAATTATTTTCAATTCAAAATGGATCCAGAAGGCAGACCGGAAAACAATGGGGATTGTAGTAGAGACCTAGGTCCGAAGATATGCGACATGAAGGCTTCATCCATTAGCAAAAATCAACCACAAAAATAGACATTAAATTTAAGACAAAATTTTATACAGTACGTACCTAGTGATTTTTAAACGTTTTGCAGCTAAATTAGATTGCACTGAAATGTTTTTCATCAAAATGGCTAATACCAAAATGACACAATCCAATGTAATAGTTAGTTATGTCAGGTATATAAATATTTCAATCATTTTTCACATACCAAAACCATTTCAGGCACAATCCATGGCCCACTTAAACTGTCCGACATGTTACCAGGGCATGTGGGTGGACCAGTGGGGCAACATGTGCGACTCCCAGTGCTCCAACAGCAACCTGAGTCTAAACATGAGTGCTAGCGGCTACCCAGTGAACCCCATGTGGATGGGGACTTGGCACGGGCCCCCTCCCTCTGCAATGGGCATGTACCCGTACCAGATGGGCATGCCGCCGTGCCACATGCACCATGATATGCCCCAGTCGCGCCCCAGTTCCCCGCCCCACAGCATCAAGTCTCGCAAATCTTACATGAGCAAGGCGAGTCGCCGTAAGTACCGTGAAGAAGAAGACTCAGATGAAGATTTTGACGATAGGAGGTCAATCCGGAGCGAGCGGAAGTCCTTAGGTGGGCGTCACGCAGAGAGACCGAGATCTCTCAGAGACACAAACTCGATGCCCAGGGAGGTGCGCAGGAGGCCACCTGTTGAAAGAGCAGAACGGGCACCGGTTGTGCCTCGTGGCCGGCACAGCATTCGTGCTTCTTCTAGCTCTGATGATGAGTATCCCCAAGACAGCCAGAAAGATAGTGAAATGATGGAAGAGGACGATGATAGCAATCCTGTTCCTGTGGAAGAGTTCATAGAGAAAGCCCCTGATATACCAGAGATACCGGAGGAAAAGTGGGAATGTGAACACTGCACGTTTGTGAATGAGGCTGGCACTAGGGTTTGCTTAGTTTGCTGCAAGACGCCCACAACCGATTCAGTCAAATTAATCCAGAATAGCCCAAAGAATGTTAGGAAGCAGAGTGCTCCTGCAGCTTTACGTCAAGCAAATGCTAAAAGTCCTGAATTAAAACAGCTTCAACGCAGCAGATCGAGTGATGATTACAGTAAAGACTTCAGTGAGACAGAGTCGGTATTGAACAAGTTCGGAAAGCAGATCAATTTGAATGAAGTGACTGAGGAAAAGCCGAATGTCAATGTTAAACAAACGAAAGTTACGGAGGGCCCTGATCGGAAGAAAGGTAGGACCAGTAGGAAAATATCCTTTTGGCCTGGAACGAAATTTTCTACTTTGCAAAGTAAATGAGGTTTACAAAAAGCCTCCGTTTTGTTTTTCTTTCATTCATCATAGAGTGTCCGTAATCTTTCTAAATTGTGTGTGTGCATAGTGTGAACTTTAAATAATAAAATAACCAGTTCCTGTTGTTACAGGAAGAGGAGACACGGTGCCAGCAAGTGCAAGTGAGACAGAAGAACAACAGTGCTATACCAATGACTCTCGTAATTTGTCTTCCAAAAACGTTTTGAGTGATAATACATTAAACCAAAGTGTTGCTAGTGTAAACGTGATGAAAAGCAGCCACAAAGTGTCAACCACTACTGGATGTTCTTCTCCCAAGGAAAATATCATCGCTAAAGTCGATTCAACAAAATCAAAATCCGAAGCTTCTGTAAATACCAAACCAGATGTCCCAAAAGTTTGCAAAACTTCTACAGGGACTTCACCACCTCCACAAACAATTTCCACGCAGGTAAATTCCACATTAACAGCTTCCAGTAGATATGTGATTATGTATTTCTGTTTACAGACATATGATGTGGTTGAGTCTTTGGAGTCTCGAAGGACTAACTCGCGCACAGCTAAACCTAGAGCTCATTCGTCCAGCCGAAATGGAAAAAGGCAGGAGTTTGTTCGATCACAGTCTGTACATGCTGGTGCTTATCCTGGCGAATGTGAATGGGGCTCAACTAGGTCTCTAAGCAGGCAATCGTTTTCAAGTGAATCTCAGGTATTTAATATGAATAGTAAAATAGACTTAGGTATGTTATAGAGAGGTTCAATGGTAGAATAAAAATGCAATTCCGCGTTTCAAGTAGAAAAGAACTAGGCCGGCTCGCGCCCTCTGGAATAAAAACGCTTGCTCTACAAGCAACCTCCCTGCTTAAGAACGAGTACAAGACTGAAGAACTGTCCCCCGTGCAATTTGAAGGCACAACGGGCTGAACTTACACTTGTCAAATAGAAATCCTGAACTAATTTTGTTCTTGCTGAAATTTCTAATTTTTAAATCTACATTTTACTTGTAAATTTGAGATGGTCACTAATTTGATGTTTCGTTAAAATTTAAATTCTAATATAGGTAAACTTTCTTTCAGAGTCTTCCAGGATCACCACCACGAGAGGCTAGTCCTCATCGCTTCGACTACTCACCAAATGAAATTCCGTATATAGATCGCAGTTTGCCAAGGGAGAAAAATCGCCCCTCATACATGCTAGATCTCCACAGACCAGAGATGAACAGAAGAGCAAGCTATACAGACTTGCGCTATCGAGATCATAGGGTGTGCAACATGTATAGCTTTTGTTCGTCATTTCATCCATACTTATGATTTCACTGTATCTCTAGCTCTTGCTTAAACACTCATAAACTGGCGCTTTTGTATATATCCTGCGCACACAATACTCTGTACATTTTTCATTTTATGTTGTTAATATATAAGGCTTTGACTGTTGTGCTGTAACTATCACTTTTGGTTTATCATCTAACGTTCGTTACATTGTTATTAATAGTCACCATTCTGCCACACTTCTATTAGAAATTTCAATTTTTAATAATAATCTCATTTCAGAATGAGCAGCCTGGTCACCGCAGTAGAGCCGACTCTTTCCATGCTGATCGTGGCGATTTTATGCACTACTTGAGCGATATGAATCTGCAGAGGCATGATTCATTCAAAGCTCAGGGCTTGGAGTTGGTGAAACTATTAAGGGTAGGTCTTTTGAAAGCTTCCATTGCACTATTCAATTCGATCATTTTGTACAGGAAGCTGAGCATTATAAGTACACAGCAGATGAAGTGCAAGCAGCCTTAATGCACTGCGGTGACCAACATCCCATTGATTGGCTTCGCCAGAACTGGCAGACTACCATAGCAAGCGTTCAAACTTTAGCAACTCAGCTTGGTCGGGAAGGCCCAATGAATATAGTGGGCACTGTCTCTGAACCAGAGGCCAGGGATGCTTTACGCTTGCACAAAGGAAGTGTTTGGCCGGCTGTCACTGAGTGTGTGGAACAAAGACAGAAAAAGGTAAGCAGCAGTTAGAAATGTTATTAATTGAGCTCTTTTCTTTTGTGATACCTAAGGTTGAGTTCTTCTTTTTACCCCTAGTTATTTGCTGTGTATCTTTTATTTACATCTAATTTTTAATTTCCATCTTCCTTATATCTTCTGTCACTTCACCTACTAATAATCTTACTTTGGCTATTGTTATTATTCTTCTCCTACTATCTTCAATTTTGTAATGACTTTTTTTCCATTGCTTCTAATATCTTTTTATCTCTTGTAATAATTCTTTGTTTGGTCCAAAGATCATTCTTGGAATTTTTTGTTCAAATTTTTGTTGGAAGCATGGTGAACTGCATAATTACATAAGTCAAGCAATCCAATAGATGTACCTACACGTTTTTAGACGATTTAACATAAGATCGGATCATTTTTTGATAGTAGGAAAAATCGCACTGCCAAAAGCTTGGGTTAAAACTAGAGCAAATGGTAAATTAAATGAGACATATAAGATTCCTTTACTAAAAGTTGCCAGAATCAAATACTTACATCAAAAGCGAATTGCTCAATATATCCAGGAAACAATACATTTGATCTTTGAATGACAAAAAAAATGCCAAAACTTAAAAAATATACTACATAAAGCTGCAAGCACAGTCTTAGGTAGGTAGCTACTAAAAAAAATTATAGAAAGAAGGGTCACAAAAGAAGGAACAAAGAGATCAAAAATGCAATCAATGAGAAACAAAGGCCATATAATACCTAAAACAATGTAATTACATGAAGAACATCGGAAAATGAGACAAGTACAGAGAAAAATAAATAGAACCAAAGCAGTAACACATCACACATCAGAAAAAACTGGGAACGCTATCTTTCTAATATTGAACATAATGCTCATGGCAAACAGGAAGAAACTTATGAAATCATGAGACATCTCAACAAAAAAGAAAAAGTCACTGCATAGAAGAAAAATGAGTTCACACTGTAAATATTTATGGTTCAATCCTAACGCTAAAGAAAAGGAGATGGAAAAAAAGCGTAATAACACTTTTGATGATATCAATCACACTTGAAGAATTCATCACCATCATGCCCTTACAATGCTGCAGGTTATAAACTCCTCCTTATGAAGGTGTGAATCCATTTCTTGAGGTGGATTATTGCTTTTTGTTTAACTTTTTTTCTATAACTTTTCATGTGCCTTGGCTTTGATGAAAATTTTCCTCCATGACTGTATAGATACCTATTTTGTTTCTTCCAAGCTTTTATGTCCATAGTTTGTAGGTCGGACAATACTGCGTCCCACCTTCTTAGTCTGGGCCTAAGCCGTTGTCTCTATCTAAAAGGTCTTCCTTGTATCAGTTGTTTCAGCATTTTCTCATTTTCACTTCTCATGATGTGGTCAACCCATTTCGTTTTTTATGCTTTTATAAAGGGTAGGTACTATATTTTCTCCTTTTATTTCTTTTTGTATTTTGTTTTTCATTCTGCGCCTGGCTTCATCGTCTGTTTTTATTGGCCCCTGTATCAGTCTTAGTATTTTCCTCTCAAATTAATGCAATTCTTCCTCTTAATTTTCTGACAATGTCATTGCTTCCATTGGGTGTGTCACAACTGGTTTAATGAGCGTCTTATATATTCTAATTTTGATTTTTTTGTTACACTTCTACTTTTTATATTACCTTATTTGTGTAAAATGCCCGATTTCCCTGTTGTAGTTATTCCTTCCTTTATTATCTGTCATAATTATGGTCTTCCTTTATCTCCATTTCTTTCTGTACCTCATATATTTCGCTTTTCATTGGTTTATTTGCAGCCTGTATTTTTGTTGCTTCCTTGTCAAGATGGCATATTTTTGCTTTAGTTCTTTCACTGTTTTTGCTATTATTGTTAAATCATCTACACAAGCTAATGCTTGGCATTTCTACTGGCATATTTTACCTTCTAATGTGGCTCTTATGATTATTTTTAATGCTAGGTTAAATTATGTTTCCGACAACGCGCTTCACACCCTTGTAGTTTTCAATACCTTTGTTTGCATACCTTTTATTTCCACAATTGCCTTTGCGTGTTCCAAGTGAAACGATAAAGAAGCTGACCTGCGGTTAATTAATTAAAATAATCAATGGTAGTGAAAAATCGCAGATTAACCCCTTAAAGTTTGTACTACACGGAAGCTCTAAAAATCTTCACTTACCGCGATGGCCGAGCTAACTCAAATTCGGCGACATGATCGTGGGTTCAAACCACCAGCTGTGTACCCTGCAAAGTCTTTAAAAGGAAGGATATGGGCGCCAGAAATCAGATAATTTAAATAAACTACAAATGACTAGCGTTTATTTAATAACTACTGAATAATCTGTAGTATGGTAATTCAATAATAAATAATCAAAACAATTTGATCACAAATAATGTCATAGTAGAGCTGTGCAAGTTAAATGAAGGTTGCGACACGCACCAAGAAACCCCTTTTTGGGTTTTTCAATTAATTGTAACCACAAATAAATCGAGTGGTATGCATACCGCTGTCATTTAAAAAACCTTTCTGTTCAGGCTATTGAAAGCAAAAAGCGTGAATGCTTCTTTTACAAAGGTTCAATTACACACACAAATTGTAGCTTTAAATATTAATCGTAATTAAATATACGCATTAAGCTTCAAGTATTAAAATAGATTGACTGTATGAGATTAAACTTTATATGTTAAAACAACGGAAAATACAAATTTAAACTGCCCGAATCTGCTTAAAAGCAGGAAGACTGTCCACTTTTAAAGTAGTATGATATAACACCAAGAATCACTAACCTCCGACGCCCAAGGCTGCTGTTAACCAAAGGATGGCCATGAGTTGCTATACCCGGGGGAGAAAGCGCGGGGGATGCGTCCGCAATTGCAGAAAAGCCATTCACAAGCCGCAGGAGCTAGGTCGGACGTTAGCAGGTGTTGAAAATTAAATCGGACGGCAACCTTACTTCCAAGATTAAATTCTCGGGTAAAACTGTTGATTAAGAGCTAAGGAAATGCAATTAATAGGAGAATAACAAACAGAAAAACGCCATCGTACCAGCCCTTCAAAATTAATCGTCGTGGCGTAATAAAGAACGAACGGGACCTTTTTAGAAGCAAGTTACTTCGTCGAGGTGCAGGAAAAGAATCCTCACGCATTCGGCCAACTAACAAAGACAGCTGAACGCTGCGTCCTCGCGATAAGCCAGCGAATGTTTTTGGGGCTTTCCAGAATCGGTACGAAAAGAGTGCACTGGTAAATTGAAATATTTCGAAACACAATTGATTATTATGCGAAGACAATATATACAGGCTGGTCCTTAAATAATTGGTATGTGGAGAAAACATTCGAGGGAAGCCGAAAAATGGTTTCACAAGGTTGTCCAGATGAGTTTGATAAGTTTTTGTGTTATCCCCAGTTCTTTTAATGTATTGATGATCATCTTCCCTTTAACAGAGCCAAAAGCATATTTAAAATCTATAAAAACCATTTATAAATTTATATTATCCTTCATCTACTGTTGTACAATGTGGATACATAACGTTTATAGTTGATATTCATTGTTTAAGCCCTTGCTGGTAATATTTCTTATACCTCTTTAAATGCTTTATGTCAATTTCGTGTTTCTACTTCCAATTCTTCTTCTGTGAGTTTCTTGAATCTTATTTGCTCTTTTCAAATCTTGTATTTCCCCTTCCTTCATTGCTAATCTTCATTTTAATTTTTTTTTGCAGTGTAGCTAGGGATTTTTGCTTTCTCTATTTTCTTTTATAGTACTTTACTTCTCGTTTTTATTTAAAACAATTTGCTAATTATGCTACATTATCAACTCTTGGTCTACTGTTTATTTGTATTTATTCAGTAACAAATATTACATCATCAAATATCCAGCAATGTTATTTTAAATCTTTAAAAACTAGAACTGCTAAATTATAGGACTCCCACAACAAAACAACATTAATGTACTGTAATTACCTCTAATTCCACATTTTGGTCTAAGCATTTGTGTTCAAGAAGCTGCATACCAAATTATTTCTTCAAAATGAGTTGCATTTCAAACAAATCTTTTCTTTATAGTACACAGACTTGGCATCAAGAGGTGACTTTAACCGTGAAGACATAGTGACAGTTCTGACGGCCAACCATGGTGATGTTGAAGCTGCTTATTCTGAGCTTAGCAAAACCCAAATTAAACCTTTTTTAATGAGAATATGGGGGCCACCAGTGGGAACGGAAAATGAAGCCGGCAATGAGGGGGCGACTCTCCAACATATCCGGGGGGAAGGTTAGTCTCACAACTACTGTTATTTAGTTTCCAATCAATGCTCACAAATATTTTTGGTTTCAGGTAAAGTACAAGCTAACTCATCAGACAATGCAGACATAATTGAAACGGCTAAAGCGGTGAGTTCAGCCTTTAACGCTAGTACACAGCCCAAGGAAGTGCACGGTAAAGCCCCTATAGCTACCCAAAATTTTGAAATATCCCCTTCAGCACCTGAACCGTCGAGTCAGAATGAAGTTGTTGAGGATAGCCAAGAGTCCTCTAATGAAAATTTGGCTTTAAAAAAACTTCAGCAGCTTGAAAACGAACTGGCAACATCTGTAGCTAAAGTAGTATTAAGCAACAAACCTGCAAGCACCTCTAGTCACATTTCAGCACCTGAGCTTTCTAGTCAACCTAATGAAAACAGCAACGTAGTAGCATATGTCAAGCCTGATAGTGAAGCACAACAGGCAACAAGTATAGCACAACAAACAAGTACAGCACATTTGCACCTAAGGGTTAATGATACAAGAAATTTAAATGATGAAAATTTAACACTCAATTCGGGAATTGTAAAAGAAAACATTGCTCAAGAAACTGTGCCTAACATATTAAACAATGCCAATAATGATCATGCAATGACGGAAGGCAGCAAAATTATGATTGAAAAAAGTGACACCATGATTCACATAACAGAACGGCCCAGTTCTGCCGCGGACCGTAGTATGACAGTCACAAATGCGCCTTTTGACGAATCAGAAAATGTAACTAACTACAGTAGCGATGATGATGCAGTAATTGAAGGAAGCAAGATTATAGTTGAAAAGAGTAGCACTGTAATCCACATAACAGAACAACCTAACTCTGCTGAGAATGCCGGTGTGACGGTCGTGAATAAGTCTTTTGAAGAAGATAGTGATTCTACTGAAGATAGTGAAGATGATTTTGAGTATCTCGACGCAGATATCGACATGGACTTTTATAGCGAAGCCAGAAAGCAATTAATCAACGAAAAAGAATATGCCAGTAGCAACAAAAATCTTGTTAGCACTTTAAATATTATATTGAGCAACTCGAATGCACAGCAACCTAGCAATGACAACTTAGAAAATGTTCCTAACAAGATAGTTATTGAAAAACAAGAGGAAGAAGATATATCATCTCAGATAAAAACAGTTTCAGATTCTCCTTCTTCTAGTATTCAGCCCATATTGTCCAATCAAAACTTTAAAACTAATAATGATCAAGAGGTCGCCAATACTTCTAGTAACACAGCTACAAACAGCACTATACCTGAGCAAATCTTAAACCAAGACTTAAAAAATGAAGGCACAAATAGCATAGTCCATGATCAAGGGATTGCCAATACTTCCAATAACACAGCTACAAACATGACTATACCTGAGCAAATGTTAAACCAACACTTAAAAAATGAAGGCACAAATGGCATAGTCCATAAACAGTCAACGCAGTCGGAACCAGACAGCAGATCAAAATCTAGGAAACACCGAAAAAAGTCGGTTAAACAATCAGGAAAACAAAATCAAGTGTTAACAAGTCCTAAAAATGAATCTAAACTTAATACGGTTGCAGCAACAGATGGCCAGGTAGCTAGTGCAGCTTTTTTAATTAGCGAGCATGAAGCTCCCACAACTTCTTCGTCACTAGTTATCACAACAATGGAAACTGGCAATATTGAAGTTAAAAGCTTACAACACCAAGATTTAACTACTACGGAAAGAAACATTCCTGCTGATGCAACAGCTGAAATTTCACTATCTCAAGAAGTAAACCTGGAGAATGACATCCACAACTTACATCTACTAGCTGTCTCTTCTGCTCCTCTTGACGTAGCAACATCTGTAGATACCGATGTGAATGATGGATATATAGTGATAACTAATAATACTAACCCGCTGCAGGAGTCAGAAAAGGCAGAGTCAGAATCAATTGTGCAAAATGTTGAAGAGGCGCCTCATTTAGTACTAGAGACACAAATTGAAAATGTGGAGCAAACCATGGATAGCACCAACAAAAAACTAGAACAAAACCAAATAGAGTCTTTATCAGAATCAAAACACAAAGAAATTCCAAGGCGTAAGACCAGAAAGAAGAAGAGAAGGCAAGGGGCGCCTGATAATGATAATTCAGTAAATAGACAGAAGCGATTAACCACTAGTAAAACCCAAAATGATCAACAACTATTTCAAACTTCCACAATGTTAGATGCACCGACTACACAGCCTGTAGAACAGCCGCCAGAAACATCGAAAGAAATAACAATACAAACTGAAGCTTCACAAGCCAGAGTGACTAACACAGCTGAACTTGCTCCATCAATTAACATTGCTAAAAACGAACAGTTAATACATGAAATTCCGGTAAAAGCTTCCACATCAAGTGCTCAGCCTGTAGAACATCTAGAAACGTCTAACGAAATACAGCCAGAATCGGAAGCTTTACCACCAACAACCTTACTTGAGCCTGAAGCTGGCATGGCTAAAACTGAGCAGCCCCTAAAAATTTCTACAAAAATTCAATTAGCCCAAAATTCTCAAACAACGATACCTGTTACTCCAAAAAGGCCGTCAAAGATCCCAATTTCTCGCCAACGATCTGTCTCCAAGCTTGAACCAAAATCACCGGAATCACCCACTGTCAGCAAAATACCCATAAAAACCACTACACATTTACAGATTGTAAAAAATGCAATCACTACTAAGGATGTAACTTCTAAACAATCCCTCAAGGAATCACTCATCAAAGTTACAAATATTGAAACAGTAGAAACAATCAAAGATGCCAATCAAGCTGAAAATGAGCACCCACTTGTTTCTAGCAATACAGAAATTAAAGAAGACGTTGAAGATGAACAAAAGACCACCCAACCTCAGATCACGCCTGTGGATGACACAAATTTGGAAGAAACTAGAAATGATGAAGAATCTTCTGCTGATTCTGCAATGATTTCAAGGAGCAAAACTTGTGAGACAATCAAAGGAGATGGACAACAAACTGATGAAGATGAATGGTCAGATATATCATCCTCGGAAGAACTTATAAGCGAATCAGATTCCGAGCCAGAAAATGTACCACAAAGACCTGCAAGAAGCAAGCAAGGAAAGGCGCAAACTTGTATGGATTCAGTGGCTGATGAAATGCAAAGCACGGTGGATACCGTAAAGGAAATAAACAGACAGCTCAATACTGCTGCTGAATCTTCCAAACGAATTAACTTCTCTTCTACCAAGGCAAATTCTGTTGAATCCACCACGAGTTCCAAGCAGTATTCATATACGAAATCTATTGGAAATGACAGTGAATCTTCCGTTTCTGACAGCAACATTGAGGATTTGCTATCAGAGAGCAGTGACGAAGGGAGCTACGAGGAGTTTGACGAGTATGAGGAGGTAGAGGGGTCAAACACAGAAGACTATGAGACTTTCGAGCAGACAAATGAGGAGATTGTGAACGAGCTGAATTTGAATTTGACTGAAATTAATTCCAGAGTTAAGGAATTCACAAATAACTTAAATCAACTGCCGGATGCTAGAGTTAAGCCGAGCAAAAGCAAACAGAGGAATTATATTGAGGAAACTTGTGAATCTGATATTTCTGAAGATGATCAAAAGGAGCAAGCTGAAGAAAAAAGTGCTGAAAATAGTGTCGCTTTGGATCTACAAGTTCATACAGAAATATTAACTAAAGACTTAAATATTGAAGTAAAAACACCAACTACTTTAGAAGTTATGGAGGTGAGTAGAGGTATCTTCGAAGCCATTTGTTTTCATTTTTCGCCATCATCTCACAGTCCTATTTTTTAAGTATTTGTGGGTTCTATACATATGTCTTGTCATTTAGGAATTACATTGTCCACGATTACTACAAACAATTAATTAAGAATTCGTGAAATAACATTTAGTTGTAGTCAAAAAGAACTGTTCCTTGAAATGTAATTTAATTCTTAATAAACAGCGACAGGCAAGAAGATTTCTAGCTGAAGGCCAGGTAGAATCATACCAGCAGGCAGAATTAGCAGTTAGTTTGATTTCTCTGAAGTTTAGTATAGAAGAATCCCTAGAAGCTGTCAGGGAGTGCCATACTCTGGATGCTGCAGTTGCCTTTTTACAGCAGGACTGCGAGCTTTGCACGGGGCGTTATTCAATGAATAAGGTAAAATTAACCCTATCAAACAATTGACTTCGGTGGTGAAGTGATCAATTTTTTCAGATGACCTCAATGCTGAAATGCACGCACCGCTGCTGTCGGGACTGTGCCAAGAACTACTTCACCATTCAAGTAACAGATAAGAACATCATGGATTTGGCCTGCCCTTTCTGTAACCTACCCGACTTAAATAGTGACGAAATTACGGAGGACGATGTGTCTGAATATTTTTCAAATTTGGATATCTTGCTTAAGGGCATTCTGGAGGTGGATGTGCATGAGCTCTTTCAGCGGAAGCTCAGGGATCGCACCCTAATGCAGGACCCCAATTTTAAGTGGTGTGTTCAGGTATGTAATTAAAAACATGTACATATTGTAATGGTATTAAGCCCACGACTTAGCTCTGACTGCAGTGCAGGACAATCAAGATTCAAATATGCACAGAGTTGAGGTATTTTAGATAACTGCAATGTTAAACAAGAGTAAAATCGTAAATGCATTAATAATGAGATGCGAGAACGGATTATTAGTAGAGAAAGGCACGCTAAGACAATGCATATTCAGGGGGTTTTGAATTGGCTTGTGAATTAATAATTTAAAATGAAACGTTTGTGCACATTCAAAGCCAAACCGCATAAAATGTATTTAACACAAATAGTTTGTTGACTGCAATTTGAACACAGCGTAAGTTTGTTAAATCAAAGCATAAGATGGCGAAAATTGTGAGCATAGCAGAAAGGTAATTCAGTACGAAGCAGAATAGAAAGAAATTACAAGAAAGCAATGACTCAATAATAGCAACAGTTTGTGGCAAGAGACATGAAAGTGAGGAACTCAAGAATTAGTGCATTTATTAAAACAAATTGAAAACAGAGCAGAGCCAGGATTAAAATAACGTTTGTGAGTGCAACGCAAAGAGATATTTTTAAATTATAAGATTAAAAGACAAAAACTTAGTTTTAAGAACTGTTAATTTTAAATTTAGATATCAAACTTTATTCTGTTTGTAACTTTTTGTATCAAAACTAATTTCTTTAAACAAAAAACAATTCAAGTAACTCAGCAACCAGATTCGAATTTGTTTATGAAACAGGAGAACAATTGAATTTAGTTAGATTGATGTTTGTATGAAATTTGCTCCACTTTAAATACAAATTTTTAATATTAAACGAGCTTTTTACCAATCAAAAAGCGTTGAATTTTATTCATAAAGTGCCCTAGTTTGTGTACCAGTGTTTGTGAAGCTTTACACCACAAAAAAATATAAATTCTCTATCCGCTCTTCGAGGGTGTTTCGGCAGCGAGCCCCATCGACCAGCAACTAACGTATCGGGGAGCAGAGGACAACAACCCAGGGCACAGTACGAGCCTGCAGGAACGTCCAGACCACCTTTTACAGCAACAAGGGCTTTCCCAGAGGCTGAAATATTAACGGCGTCACCTTGCAGCAGTTTCGACCAGTATCGACAAAAGTTTCCAGAATTGGCGAGAAGAACGCGGCCAGAAGTGACGTGATTTCAAGAACAACGTTTGAACTAACTTTTTATTGAGACAGATAATTTCAGATCAAACTTGAATGTAAGGTACACTTCTGAACCCACCTGAGCGAATTTCATGTTTTATCGATGAGCTAGTCCATTAAATTTTGCAGTTGAATATAATATTAAAAGGACATACAACCATTTATTTTGGCAGTAAACATTACATCTAATTTTAAACAGCCATAATTAATTAACAGGCGGCTACCTCGGTGGTTGAGTGGTCTTGTTGTCTGCTTAGCAACCAGGTGGACATGGGTTCAAATCTGGACGTAGCCGAGAATTTTCTCGGAGCGGCAGTGGATTTGAATCCATTAGTTAAGTTAGATGTAAGTTGTTGTGTGTGTAGTATGTTTGCATGCGGGGGAGCGTAATGTAAGTCACTTGCGGCGCATTACCTCCGTTGCACTTCCCGCGAGGTATGAATGGTCCTCGACACCGAAAGGTAAAAGAGGCTATAGATTATGAATGATGAATGAATGAATTAAATAAATATAAGTAATTATTATCATATTTTAACATTACAATACAGACAATTAGAGCCCTATTCATTTCAATAATCAATTTTATTTAAAAAAAATGGAAGTTGAATACTCCATATGCGATTTTTTAGATTGTAACCTGTAAGAAAAAGAGATGAACTTTATCTAATATTTGAAAATTACTAAATTTATGTATTGTTACACCTTGCAGATTGATGGCAATTCAATTTTTGTAGTGAAAGGTTAAAGGTTAAAGTAAAGCATAAAATTTAGTAGTAATTTAAAAAGTTTCCGGAATAAATGTAAATAATAAAGCGTTGTTAGCAGAGTTTAGGGTAAAATATAATAACTAGCTCAAACAGAATGTCGGTGAGGGATCGTGAGCATAGGGAATGCGTAATATTCCTAATTGTTATAATTAGAAGCAGCAGTAATCCAATAGATAAGGGCGCAGGGTCAACAATTTTTTGTGACACCGCTGAACCATATGGGGTAGTCGAGCTGCGACGTAAGACAGGCTACCAGGAAATAATAAATATCCCAGAAAAGCAACAATAGCTAGTATCAAACATAGAAAATATATTGTCCAAAATGGTGACCTAAAACGCGAGAAAGCCTTCAAAATGAGGTAGTTCAAAGGAAATATGGAGCTGAAATTAAAGCTTGTTTAACAACAACAAGAGACGATATAGAAGCCAAAAGACAAGTTGAAAGAATAATAAGTGACGGGCAGAAGCTACCACAAAAAAAAAATAAGTAGTACTATTGCAAAAGCAAAATGGATGAGCGGAGAATGCTAGCAAACGGTTAAAGAAAAAAAAGGCAAGACAAAAACTGCTAAACCAGAATTCTAACAAAAACATAGAAGAATATAAAAGCTAGAGAAGCAAAAAAACTGTGCAAAAATAAAAAACGATTATTTTATGTGAAGAAAACCGAACAGCTCGAAGATAAATACAGCAGGAAGCAACGAAGCCTTTTTATCAGATATTCACAAATATAAAGAAGAGGTACCAACAACAAACAATGTATTGTAGAGATAAAGACGGGAGCCTGATTGGAAAAGAAGGAGAAATACTACATTGATGGATAGAATAGTTTTCAGAACTGCTCAACATGAACGAAGAAAGTAATTCGAATAAGAACTGAACCTGGAAGATGATTGAGCAGTATGGACAGACGTGTCAATAAATCCAGTATTATAAATACGGTGGCTAGATCAGTGGAGGACGTAGTCGCTAGGTGTGAAAACTGAAGAAACCAAACGCTTGATTAGGAGAGATGGAGGGAAATAACACACAAAGTCGTAAATCTCAATGGCATATGGTGCTGATATGTACCTATATATAATTAAAATTGTAAGTAATTTTAGCAAGGTTAAAAAAGTGGAAAGTCTTTTGAACTACTTTGAAGGAAAAAACAATCACTCTAATCTTCTAAAACTAAATTAAATGACGTTTTGACTGCATACTTGCAATGATATTTAAAGAAAATAAAGGTCACTTCAGCAAAATTAAAATTTCCTTTTTAAAGAGATTGAGAATTATAATCTACCTCAGGGACGAGCAACCTTTTTTTACAAAGAGCCAGCTTTAAATTTAAAAATTTTGTTTGGGCCGCATGTAAGAAACTTATGATACAAACACTCAATGATTATCTCTTTATTAACAAAATAAACCTAGTATAAAAAAATCTGTAAAAGGCTTTACCCAGAACTTTCCTCGTCGACATTGTGACACTAAATAATTTTAAAAATCAAATTAAGTTAGAAGTAAATATATCTTCACGTTTCTAATAAATTAAATAAATTTTTAAATAAAAAAACCTTATTGGTGGTCGAATTGGAAGGGCAGGCGGACCGCGTATGCAGTCCCAACGTTTTGTGAGATATTGCAAGGGAATGGGCTATTTCTACCTGAACTACGGAGCACCGACCCTTTGAATTCCTGCGTTGCAGCTATAACGCACTAATTTGTTGCTCCTTTTTTTATCGTACAACGTTTATTCTGTATCTATTGGGGTCCATTTTTGGTAACAATAAAGCCTGCGCTATGTACAAATTATTACTTGTATTTATTGCCAAGTTAAATCAAAAATAAACAAAATTTTATTTTTTAAGGTGCTCACCCTGTATATATTTGTCTGAAATTTTCTCGGTATTCATGCCAGGTAGATATATAACGTGTATACAAAATGTTGTCTTCGTCCGACAAATAGTTTTTGTGTTATACCGCCAACAGACAGACGGAATTGTTTTTCGTCATCCCCTGAAACGTGAAGATCTGAAGAAGTCTCAAAAGGTGATTTTTTTGTGATTACAATACTTTCTTCGTCGTTTAGACGAGGGAAGTAAAAATTACAGAAATAAAACACTCATTCATAGAAATTCTATTAACAAACGGTGATAGATATATGCGGAAAAAGATTATTTAATGCGAAATAGGGTACAATGAGGCTGAGGGACACTGCAGGAATTTTTAAAAGTCAAAATGTAGAATCTTTGAAGGGCCGCACGAGAAAGAGTGGCGGGCCGCATGCGGCCTGCTTGTTGCTGATCCGTGATCTACCTCATATTCAAGGTTATTTAAACTACATTTAAATGTGTGCCACCCGAAAGGTGACCACCATCCTGGCTAGCTCAAATCCTCGACAATGAATGGCGTGGATAAGGACTAGGCAGCGCCAGTCGTTCATCACAACAAAACAGATCTGCCAACATTCGAAAACGCACTCACCTTTTATGGCTTCTCACTTAACAATCCTAAACTCAGAAAAAAGACGAGCAGGTATCGTTGGAGTGAATAAAGCATAATATACCAGTAGTAGGGATAAAGATGCTTTAATTATCGTCAGATATAATATTATTTCAATCAATAACAATAACATTAGGCCTGGTGTTGCATACATCCAGGAAATACCTTAGATTCAATATTAAGAAGCCAGGGTAAATATACAGTGTACTTGGTGTCAATCAAGAAAATAAATTGAAGCTGGGACGTAACGACTCCCAGGGGTTTATTTCAAACAAGCCAACAAACTACGTTGGATGTTAAGTTAAAATTTGCAAGTTAAATTTGAAAAAACAAATGCTAATTAAAGACTGACTGAAGTTAACATTGCAACTCTATCTGAAGCAAGTTACAAGTTCTGGCACACGCGATAGCCGATATTGCAGGGAAATTATTTGAAAGGAAAAAACTTGTCTGAAAAGATAACAGAACGCTTGCATCGAAGACCTTCAATGATAAATAACATCCCCTAATACATTTTTTCCTCTTGTTACATACAAAATTTTCTTACAACTGTAAAGTGAAAAGAAATTGAATTAATTTACTAACATTGACATTATCACGCACAGGCTACATCTCCCCCCCCCCCCCCCCCCTTCTACATCACGAAACTGTAACAGAATCTCAACATTTTTATCATTTCTCGATGTCATTCACGAATATCTTGCAGTGCTACATTGCATTTCTATCTAACATTTCACATCACACGTGCAAATCTTGAGATTTGACCTAACCTATACAAGAATTATTGTATGATTAATTTTAAGTATTTACAGCAAACATTTATTTTATTTTGTACCTACTTCTTCACGATAGTTATTTAAGTATTTAAGTACCTACAGTGAAAAATTAAGTATTAGGTGTCAATTCGACGAAAAAATCGAACAAACCCTTAATACATTTTTCCGTAATGTTACATACACAATCTTCTTACGACTGTAAAATTAAAAGAAACTTAATTAATCAATGAAAGTCATTACACTGAAGCATCGAATTTTTGATGCAGTTGCAGAAAAAGTACATTTTAATTGTGGAATAAAATCAAGGCAGTACATATTATGATTATTAAATTATCTTCATCTGAAATTCATTACAGTGCTCATCAGGGTTCATTGCCAATCCTAGGCAGAAGCGCCTCATCTGTCCCGATTGCCGTTCTGTGACTTGTGCGGGCTGTCGACGTCCTGTAAGCATGAGACCCCAATTTCCTGACAGTTCTAATATTCTACTTTCAGTGGGAGAAGCAGCACGAGGGCATCAGCTGCGAAAAGTTCGTAGAGTGGAAAGACGCGAATGATCCAGAGTACCAGGCAACTGCAGTCGCAAAGCATTTGGCAGAAAACGGCATCGACTGCCCCAAGTGCAAGTTTAAATATTCACTGGCGAAAGGGGGTTGCATGCATTTCACATGCACGCAGTGCAAGCACGAGTTCTGCTATGGCTGTGGGAAGCCCTTCATGATGGGCGCCAAGTGTGGAATTAGCGATTATTGTGGAAAACTGGGGCTGCATGCTCATCATCCTCGGAACTGTTTGTTCTACCTCAGGGACAAGGAACCACAGGAGTTGCAGAAACTTTTACAGGTAGATTAATTGCGAGTTATAGCTAGTTTTAAATTCATTGTTGCAGGAACATAAGGTTCCATATGATACAGAAGCGCCTGTTGAGAAGGAAGATAATGCTTCAGCTGTACCTAAATGTTTGATACCGTTACAAAGGGAAAGCCCAACTGGCCTTGTAGACACCATGTGTAATAATGAAGTGACTGCTGGTCAAGCGGGACTTTGCAGGTATAATCAAATATTAGTCTAAATCCAACTGAAGATTTTATAAAACTTCATATCATTTAACTAGTTTCAGTCTTTAAACAACGTAAGATTGGGAATTTTTATCATATTCAACTGTTCATTACTGGTTTCATTAACTGGCTAAACTACCAGATAATCACCAATCAAAAGTTATTTTCTTGCTGTTTTGATATTCATTCTGCCAGTTTATTGATAAGTTTTCTAAAAACCGACATTTTCCATGTCAATTAGTGGACAAATGATTAACTCTTCACATGTTGCTTACCTGGTAACCTTTTTCTTGACTGAAGTTGTTAGAATTTTGATTATTTCTAGAAATTCTCTTATCACTCTCTGAATGATAACTTTTGAAGAAATCGACAGTATAAAACAGCAAGCTATTAAGAAAATATTCATAACAAATACATTACTTAGAAACTCTTCTATCTACTAGTTGAATAAACCTAAAATCCAATCCTAAAAAATTGAAAAGGTGTTAAAGTAATAACTGATATTGTCTATTCTACAGCTAGTTCTACACTGTCAATAACATATTATACATGATTTTTAAGGAATAGAGCAGGCATACCCCGAAGTTGTCATCTTCGATTCCAAACTGTTGCTTGAACTCAAAAATTGTGTTGAAAGTTGAAACACTCTTTTCAATTTTATTATTGATGCATGTATCTACTGCACTGAAATCTCCATATACATAATTGATGTAAATGAAGCATTTGTAACTAAAGGAAACACCGTAAGGTTTATTTTATGTCAACCACGTCGGCATGTCATTAAAATACACTGATCGAACCGTTAAAAGAACCATAACTGCGAAGCAATAAGGAATTTTGGAAATTCCAAATGTCCTTAAGTCCAAAGTGAACCAAGTTGTTAATCAAGCCAAAAATAGACACAGCTAGAATCAGTGGGACACAAGCACGGCTCTACTTTGAAAGGGTAGGTATTGCTATCTTAGTCAATTGGGAGGGATGTCAAGAGTATGTATTAATGAATTTGTCAGGTGCCACTGAGTCATATTTCCGCCTAAAGAGGTGCTTGGCGCCCCCTAACTCAGAAACAGATGGCCACGGCACGGCGTCACGGTGGAGTGAAATCTGGGAAGCTGTATAGACTTACCTTGCTCCGCCTGCTGTTTAATTCGCTCATAAATTCATCCGCATACGGTTGTACACAGTCCAGGCAAACACAATGGTGCAAATGAAACTTATATTGAACACACAACGCTACAGATGCAATATTCGGCGCACAGCCGGAGCTGGTCTGCTATTTAATTCATTACTGTCAGGGAAAAATGCCATAATGGTGACGTCACGAGTTATAAACTGTAATTATGCAATTTATTGGTTGGTCACAACTCCAACTTCTGTGTTAACAATATTTACTGCCCTCCATAATGAGGAGAAGCTCAAAACTGGTGTCCGTTAGCCGAAAAATGTTAGATAACACAAACATATAAAAAAAGTATCAGATTTAATTATAAAATAAAAGTATAAAAGCTCTAGCTACGACAAGGGGGACAGAGATAACGTGCACGAACTAAATGCTCTGTAGAAGCTATTCTTAATGTAATGTAGTGGTAACAGTACCGATATGGACGCAACACCAGTCTGCAGCTTGAAGTAATGAAGTTCAGAGAGCTTCAACCCCAAAAGATTCACTTGGTACGGTAGAAGGAGCTATCATCAGACCAGGAGGGCCGAGCTGTTTCCGCGACCTTGTCGCCTGGATGGTGGAATAGGCTGAAATCTGACCTGGGGCACGACTGGCTTATAAAGAGGTTCCGTTGGGCGGTAGAGATTCTGGAACCTGACTATGAACTTTGACTCACGAAGGTGATAACACCGGGAGTCCAACAAACTATAAGGGTTAGGTATTCAAGTGTAGCATCGAACCAGCGTCGAAAAAATCACATGGAACTTGGAATTTAAGATAACACAACACAGCATGAAAAGAAATCATGACAAACATCTACGCAGTTACGAAAATAAATCTAAAAATACAAGGTTAAGAAAACATCAGTACAATTGAAAATGAACTCTTTTCTTTCTCAATAAAATCTGCGATTTTTTTTTTTATAGTAAAGGATATTTGCAAGCTGATTGATTACTTATCCTTTAATGTAGAAAATAAAAATATTTCTGGTGCATACGAAATCAATTATCACATCATATTTTTTTACTAGCATGTGTTGCGGGTCAGTGTGCCGAGTTGCGCAGAACTAGCTGGGTATAGAGAGTAGTAACATTCGTTTGTTTCAGTCACTAGTGGTAAGTTAAGCTCACTACTCTAAAGTAGTGGTTGAATTTTTCCCGTCAATCTAACAGCAATTTATACAATACGCCTGCGTCTTATTAAGAAAACTAAGTCCCCTTTCCAATTTTTCTTGTCCAACTTTTAATATTAAAAAGGTGATAAAATGGAGAATTATCAGGTTCATGCGAAGTATTGCAGCTAATTCTTCAGAAGTTGAAGCAGAACTACTACATCTTGGTATCTAATCTTGTTACAAATTGACTTATCGACACTCACGTCTGTGTGAGTGCAAGTAACTAGACAAGTCCGGAAAGTGTGCACGCTCACCCTGAAATCGTAAGAAACAGGCTAAAGGCCTCGTATCAGATACGCTCAGGGAGGGGGCTGGGTCCTAAAACGAGACACCACAGGCAAGCGTGTTACGGTGTATATATGTATATATATATATATATAGAGAGAGAGAGAGAGAGAGTGTTCCAAATAAATGGGCGCCACAAGATCCAAATCAGGAGACCCACGTTCCACCGGGGCCTTATGGGGTCAAACGGAACGAAAAATACTCAAATAACTATTTCTGGAAGCCACAGTGCAGCGACAAATGCAACAACCTACCTGCAGCGCGCGTCCACCACGTCCGAGCCTCACCTTACATCGATCGTAACATAGTGACTCAGTCACCCTGTAAACAAACATGCACAAGACACAAAGGGAAAAATCATACGACGGTACATCTATTGGGCAACTTCACATGACCAACTAACAGCTTAATAGGTATGGTACCGACGTGATCGGCACGTATAACAATCTGTACTAACTACTTATGGATACGCCCAGCTGGGAAGCGCTTTACCTAAATTTACGACGCATACTGAGGCGTACAACAAGACAAAATTAGTTCTAGCTAAACTACGACAAGTATATTACTAGTATAATACACACGCGTGAGATTCACACGTGGGTGTACCAGACAAGAGTATGCGCGTTTAATTGTAAAACATACAAAGCGTCTCACAGCGTGGCCGTGTACGGCACTGTAAATGAATTTAATTGTAAAACTTACAAAGGCTGCTCGCAGAGAAGCCGTATGCGGCACTGTATATGAGTTTAAATGCAAAACAAACAAAGGCTGCTCGCAGAAAGCCGTGTACGACACTGTATATGAGTTTAAAATGCAAAATAAACAGAGGCTGGACGCAGAGAAGCCGTGTACGGGCACTGTATATGAGTTTAAATGCAAAATAAACAAAGGCGCTCGCAGAGAAGCCGTGTACGGCACTGTATGAGTTTAAATGCAAAAATAAACGTGGCTGCTCGCAGAGAATCAGTATGCCAACCTCTAAGATTGATTAATGCACATTCTGGCGCAACAGTTTATCGGCACAAAGTTCTTACCTGGTTAGTACTGGCTTGGCTTCAAAGGACGAATAGAAGGCGCTACTTGTAGGCGTCGTCCGCTACTGCAAGCCCCCGTTCGGACACCAACAAACAAAACACTGTCTGGCTCTCGAAACTACCAAAACGCGATCATGAGCCCAGCTGCCGTTACGCACGGCTGGAGTAACCAAATGGACGCCAGGGCCACGCGTCATACCAACTGCAGCTGTCTCTGCTCGAGAGAAACCTCAACAATGATTCAAATGAAATTCGGGAAGGTTTTCTCACTCGCTCTCACGGGCTAAATTTTGAATAAGTAGAAAATTGAGCGTTCTGCATTCCATGAAATCACCAGTACGACTGCGACTATATAGAGAGCCGCGCGAAATGTCAGCCTGCCGTGCGGAACCAAGAGCCACGTGCGGGGCCAGGATCTTTGCGTAATGCGGAAAGGCTATCTTCTAAAAGCTAATATCATGCCGAAACGGGACTGGAATACAGGCGGACTCGTCGACTATGTACCAAATCAGTTTTAAAGGTTTATTTAATTATCGGAATTAAGGAAAGATAGAAAATTGCCTGACAATCTTTATCTTCTGTAGAATTATCCGACAATGCTGACTTCCTTCTTCGTCAAATAGTCTCTCTAATTTAAGTGCTAGTTCTTAGTCTATAGATATCTTTCGTCTGGTAGGGCAGTACCTCCACCAGCATACATGCCTATTTGGAAATTGTTAGGCGCCACCTGCTAATCTAAGCATGGAGATGTCGTGGGAAGCTTTCTAACATAATAAGGGCTTCCCTGGTTTCGGAAAAAATCGAACTTACCTGGTAGCTTATAATGCTTCTGCTTAAAACTGGAATAGCGTTATGTGCCATCACTTTCACAATCAAGGCACCATGAATCGACATAAAAAACCGGTATAGGTATTACTGAAAACAATATATTATTCAGCACGGGTCCAAGCGACATCAAATTATAAGAAATTCTTACTTATTTAGTGCGCGTTCAAG